>JAPSES010015005.1:0-13798 GCA_029822895.1 Maxillicosta whitleyi
AAACCTGCCGGACTACTGCGCACTGACCAACACTGGACAATATCTAGGCTCACAGGACACTGTGGGGGGGTCAGTCAATGTGGATGCACGACACTGATGATGGTGATACCATAGAGATTCATGTCAAAAATCCTGAACTATCCCTTTAATAATTCAGGAAAGGTAGCCATCAAATATGAAATTCACTTCATTTACAAGAAAATTAGGAATAAACAAGCTTCACAACCCAGTACATGTGCTGTGTACGTTCTTGCTACTTGGCTTCTCCTTCCAACCTTGTTGTTTACCTTTTTTGGTTGTATTTGAAGTTATAATTCTATGAACTGTAGTTACTGCCCTTAGGCAATATCTACAGACTTTCATATTTACAGAAAGTGTGCATAAATGGCTGAAAATATCTGTAAGAGAGGCAACTTGTGCTTGACAACTTGAAGACGAAATACTTTTAGGTGCTCGTGGACTTTACATGAACTCTACTCAAATAGCATGGACGTGGGATTGGGCTATACGTATCAGGATTCACCAAAAGACTCTTGGTTTTGCTACAAACACAAAATCTTAAACCATAAAACATCAGAAAACATTCCAACAGGCCAAACTGAGAAATGCTGGCAATTTATCATAAGTGTAAAAGTGAATGAGACAAGAGAAGGTGTGGCGTCCTCATTTTCTCCATAATGTTTTCTGGCCACTGCACAAGTCATTCATTACAGGAGACACAGACTTAATAAATCAATAGCTGACACGTTTATAGACTGACAGGCTGCTTAGCGAATCAATGGACACTTGTTGTCCGTTCATTAGAGGCTGGTTTTGATGGAGGACACTTGGCAAGGCCCTTCATTTTTGGTAAGACAAATGAAGAGGAAACAAATACTTCAGATAAAACAAATACTGCATAACTGCACTTATATTCTAAGGTCTGATTGGTGACATTTGCCCCTTCAATTTCCATTTAGAACCATAAGATTATTATAGTTAATCAAGTCTGCACATGGCTACAACAGGTAAATGAAAATGAGTTAAATCATGAAGTGGGGAAAAGGGCAGCACGAAGGAAAAAAGAAGGGAAAAAAGCAGTGAAGGTATTGGGGGAATAATACCTCTTTGTTTCCTCTGGTCCAGACGGATTAATGGAGGTCATACAGGACACACACACACACACATACACACACACACACACACACACATACACACACACACACACACAGATGATTCTAGTTGATAAGTGAAACACAATAATGTCAGTGTAACATAACAGTCTTGATGTTTGAGACATTTAATCCAGCGTAAGTTCTTCCTTACAAACATTTACTTTATGTTCCTTCTCTGCACACATTCTTACTGAACTGTGGAATATTTAGCAGTTTTATTTTAGTTTCTGTTGTTTGTCTTGACCTGTCTTGTCATAACCCTCCATCCTACATCTTAGAATAGAAAGGCAACAAAGCCAAAACTATATGGTCAAACTCTTCTGTCACAGTACATGACTGTGAATGAATATATATATATATATATATATATATATGACTAATTATTCTGACTTTATATTCACAGAAGAGACTTGCAAAGTTAAATTCTTCCGTGTTCCTAAATTTTGTCATTTCAGACCAAAGTAATGAGATGAGACGGTATATTGTTCGTTCAATAACTGCAGGCTTTCCAGGCCAGTTTTACGTAACATATTGTGCTTTGTAGCATCTTAAAATATGAATTCCAATAGTGAAAGTGAGTTCTTGAGTAGAACTGCATTTGTGATGCTCAAGGATGTAGCCCTGTTGATTAAAGAAGCTGGTGCTGTCTGTAATAAAGAGATTTAAAAAAATGAAATAAACAGACTAAATTAATTAATAGAGGATTTACCAGGAACACAGCTGATAACTACAGCGCTACAGCCCATAATGAGTTAAACACACTCTATGGCAATGTTGTAAATTTAACCTTTGGTGATTTCTTTTCAAAGGTTAAAAGATTAAGTCATTTTATTCTCCCCATGAGGAAATTCAGTCCCTACATTGTAATCATCTTAATACATAGCACCTACCATTAGCATTAGCACATAGCACAAATTAAGAGCAGTGAGCTGTCAAAGACCGAGTCTGATCTTCATCAGCACTGTGGTCAAGGTCAAATTTGCCTATACTGTATATTACAGCGGCAAATTAGAACCAGAGGAAAAACAGCTCAACTCAACACAGAAAGGCTCTGGTCCAACTGAGAGTCAACTCCATGATGCTATTATGTCAGGAACAATTGCTACCCATCGCACCACTGTGGTACCTTTAGATAAACTACAAACAAAAACATCAGCTGGTTTAAGACAAGCTGAGACAATCCAGTTCATAAACTACCTTTACCAACAATGTTCTAAAGCACTTTTGTCCTGTCGTGAAGCATTGTGTTGAACTGTATTTAACAGTCTCTCAAAAAAAAGGTGAGAATAATAATGAGAATATGATGATATGTTTGTGTGTTACAGGATTTTAGCTTTCTTGTCACCACCTCTAAGCATTTTAAGCCTCTGGTAAATCATCTTAGATGTGTATCATCACCTATTACTGTGAAAGAAATCTGACAGAATTTAGGAATTGAACTGCATATATCTCATTCCAAGAGGGCAGCTGAGAGTCAGACTAATGTTCAGTGTTTTCTACAGTTGTAGGAGTCCTGTCCTGTATAGACAGTTCATGGGAAAAAAGTTTCTGTATTGATATGAGTGGTCAATGGAATTACCAGCTAAGCTGAGTAGTGACACAGTATCCAGTTCTATTAAGGCATCCATGGCCATTTCCATTTGCAATTCACTAATTTAAAAAAAAAAATAAAAATAAATCCAGCCCTGATTTCTTACAAAGCCCTTACAAACCCAGCCAAAGACAGTCTGACATTTGTTTACAGGGCACATTTACATTAGCCATGCAAATGCACTTGAAATGTTGCAAAGTTAAAGAGAAAAAAAGAAAAAAAAAAGTTGCATAGTTTACGTCCTCAGTTGCATTTATGTTTCATGAATATCTAGTATTGGTGATGGGAAGGTTAGACCATTTTGTGGACTGTGTGAAAATGCTGTCTCATACTCCCTGAACTACTCTTTCACAATCTGATCCTGATGGATCCCAGTAATCTGGGAAGAAAAAATACACTGATTTTATTCAGAATATTCAGGTTCAGCTGACCTCATTTATAGACACATAATGTTACTGAACCTACACCTGACCAACTGAAGCAAAAGCAGCTCATAACACTGTCCCCACACAGGCTCGTTACTATAGGCACTAGGCATGATGGGTAATCATTTCATCCACCTCTCTTCTCATCCTGATGCGTTATTTAAGTTGTTTAAGAAATGAGAAGTGACTCACTTCATCAGTTAGATTTCAAGAACTAAAACAATTGAGTCACTGCACTAATAATCAAATGGAAGAAATATCTGTTCAGCTGAAATTGTTTGGCTGTGAAGGACATAAAAGAAACAAGACTTCCTCCTGCAGTGGATGCATTTCTATCATTACACTATATATGCACTGGTTTCTACCAAATATGACATTTGCTCTCAGGAATTTAATTCTCTATTTGTGATACATTTAAATTCTCAGTCTTTAAACAGTTAATAAACTACTTTGCTCCAGTGGACTCTTCTCTGGTTTTTCAGCACACTACTTCATATCTTTATGTTGCTTTTGCATCACATTGTTCCTCCTCTCCTGCTGGGAGCCTCTCATAACTCTCTTCTCTTCTTTTCTGTCTAAGCCACGGCCCCCTCCCTCCATCATTATCCTCTTCTGACTGTAAACACTTTGTCTGCCTGGAGGAAATGCACACACAGTGAGTAGGAAAAGTGCATTAAAACACACACATACTGCCCAGAAACCAGCACATGACTCAGAACCCACAAACACACACAGTACACACACTTTTAGCTGCATGCTCGGCAGCTTACACAACACACACTCCTTTCAGTGTATGTGTGTGTTGGTACTGCAAAGCTTCTCCTACAGTAGATAATGAAGCAGGCTGACTATAAGCCCTAAAAGGAGTGGAAAGAATGAAGGAAGCACCACTATTTATCTGGCATTCTCTCTTTCATATCATCCCACATTCCTTGTGATGTTTATAGGGATTTTTACCTTAAACATTGAAAGGTTAAAGGTTGAAACATAACATGCAGTCAAAATATGCACCGTGATCATATTTCTCTTTCTTTTGTCTGGAGGCTTTTCAGCCAATCAGCTTGCAGAAATCCCCATCGCTCAGACTGTGCTAAGGGACTCACTGCTGATGTCTCCCAATCACACTGACATTATTAACTGAAAGCGCTTGTGCTGCTGTTTTATGTGTAACTCCACGCTCCATTTACTTTACTGCTACTTCACATCATAATATGACTGACTCATAAGCAGGATCCAATACACAAGTGCACAGTCAGCCCCGATCGTGTGTTTGGAAAGTGTCAGAAAAGATAGCCTGTGAACAGTCTGACATTAGAAAGAAAGTAAAGACCTCACATTTCATCTAAACCAGCATCGTTGACTAAGAGGTATTGTCCATAAATCCCCATTTGTGCAGAGTCAAAACTCCACAACAGTAATCAGTAGTTTGAGTAACTGCACTGAATTATGCAGCAGAGCATCATTTTGTTTTCTAAATCATCTTGCAACATCTTTTCTGTATAGAGTAAGAATAATATAGGGTACAATGAAATATCAGAATATTGAAAAACACATTATACTGTATTCTCAGCTGCCAGTTTCTTAGGAGCACTGAGCATAACCCAATTCAGTAATGCACCGGTCCTGCAATAAATCTTTGCTTCACAAAGCTATTATTTAGTATTTCTTTAAACTCATTTAGGGAGCCATTGAATCAGCTGCACCTTCATTTTGGAGGCTGCGGTTTGTTGACTCATATTGTACTGTATTACTGCACATCCCAAAGGCAGATTTTTTTTTCTTTTTTTCTGGCAAAACATAATTTCTATTTGTAAAATTAAGCATAAGTATGCAAGGCTGTTTTAACTTATTATCTGATTAAGGTGATCAATCTGAATCATATTCACATGATCAATATAAGCAACATCCAATGTATTTATCATTTTAATAATACTTTTGTTTCAGAATAGGTTATTAAATAGGACTCAACAAAAGTAAAACAAATATGTAAAGTGGATTGCAGATCCATATACAACATGATGAAGGTTCCATTCTATCACTGCTGGTTTTGTCTGAGGTTTTTCCTTCCTCGATGTAGAATCTTTTTAAAGGCTTGATTGAATTTGTGAAGTACCATATATTGATTATGTATTATGCTTGGTACCATTCAAGTAAAACTAAAGACACCTTCTATAAATGCAAATATTTTGTAGAATATTTAATATGTTCATGCATTTTAAATAACAAGTATATTCAAATAAATTGTACGACTCAATTAATTAGTTTTCCTTTTCAAGGTGAACAGCAGAAAAATAATGAGGAACATACGTAAACGGATGCACAAATGGACTTGTTTGGCATTTCTACGTGACCTATGGAAAATGCTGAACCAAATGTGCATCTGCTAAACACATATTCAGACATTCAGTGTATTGTTTTGTCACATTTATAACCATGAGGTTAAGTAACAGAAACACATAAGGTGACAAACGGTATTTTGTCGATGCTGGAAGATTTCGCTGTGAAACCTGACTTTATTTCACCAATTTCAATGCTTGGTCATAGTCCATCCTTTGCACTGTATTATAAAGAGGAACATAAACCTGAATTAAATTCTCAGTCTGATTCTATTATATCATATTATTATTTTTTTCATTTCACTTCCTCAAAAATGCTCAAGCTCAGCAACATAGAAATGCCAGGTGTGTGGAAACTTCCTCACTCTTGATTTTCTCAGTTTTCAGAAATTTAAAGAATACGTGTAAGGAGGTTTGTACAATTGGACAAAGAAAATTGCCAGTGAAAGTACTAGTTTGAGTCTCCACTGAGTCAGAGAGGAAATTGAGCCTCTCACCCTGATGCTGCATCCAACAAAGCAATCATCAAGTCATTTCCAGCAGAGCTTGGAAATTGACAGGAACTGAGCCAGAGAAAAATCAGACTCAGATGATTCCTCTGTAGTTAGTGTGCATCAATACTCAGAGATTTTAGAAAGCTTCATTGACCCTGCGAAATCACTGACAAGCTGCTTGGCTTCTTCTTTTACCCCCAAACATTTTCCACACTGCAGCTAAAAAAGCAACGTTTCTGGACTGTATTATTCAGTGACATTTTACATCAATATGACAGTTTCATTCCAGCATCACCGAGTGACAACCCTGCACTGTAATAAAATGTTTTAAACCCAAAATGTTCAATATTCTGCATTGCAAACTGAAAATAAATAAATAAATAAACTGTAAAATATATATGACAGTGGGATGAGAGCTGCCTTCAAAGCACACAGCAAGAGCTAAGCAGAGAGACAGACAGAAGAAAAAAGGGGGAGGATTAAAACTGATGAGGACATAAATAAATACGCTTTAGGCTGAGAAATACTCAGATACACAGATGGAGGTGAAATGGCATCTTTGCAACAATACCTAAGCTCTACTGCAGCCTAGTGGCCATTATGGAAACTGAAATTCTGCTCATGAGGCACAGATGACGTTAGTTCTGACTGTATTTATTTACTCAGATGATCAAAAGGCACAAAGCATAAATAATGTAAATGCAAAGAAAAAGTGCAAATGCAGAAAGTAAAAGGTGTCTGGTTTCAATTTGACCAAAATGAAGCTCCATAGAAAAGAAGTGTAAGGTGAGGTGTTGATGTGTAAGACTGCTTTTAAGCTGTCAAATAAAAATATGTCAAATAAAACAGAGATGTGAATATCCACAGCTGACTGATAAAGTACACACATGAATCATATGAAAACCTCAGTAACTCATCTGACCAGACAGGAAGTTTATTTTGATATAAAACTCCCCAAAATCCCCTCATCAGCCACAACCTCACACTTTATGAGACATATTTAGATCCAAGAAAATCTTGTTGCATGAGCGGCATCAGTTTGGAGCACAGTGTGAGAAAACAATAGAGAAGAGACTGTGCAGCCAAAGCACATTTAAATGAACTAAATTTACATTTACATTTACATTTGATACAATCTACATTCACATATTTCTGCATTGATTGTTCATTCATCTTAAGTAAAACATCTACCATAAACAGGCGTACATATGTGTACACACTGAAAAACTGAGCACTCAGATCTCAGTGTTAATAAAGAGGGTCAAAGTAACAGAAAGTGATACATTTACTATATGTGTGTTTTATGTCTTTATTTAATCAATTTTCCATTCATTTGGTGAAGAAGTGGTGTGAATACATTTAAGTGACTCACGACAGAAAAAAAATACAATACAGGTGACTATTTGTTTGGGTTTATGAGTTCTCCTATTTGACAGGATTACCATAGATTTTATGGCTACATTAATATAGAAGCAGTTATATGGACAATAATTCTTCAACCCACCTGGAATGTACTGATTTGAGATGATTTGAGACAAATGCTATGTGTTTACTCCCCTTAACCATTTAATCAGTGTAGAAATTATCTGTTTTAATCTACTAGAAATACAACTGAAGAGAGGTTCTTAAGTGTTGAGTGTTCTTAAATGCAAACATATACCAAGCATTTTATCGCTGAATCAGTGCTGTAGAAGATCACAGTGTTTTCACATTCACTACCGATCCTGATAACATGATGACCATGAAAACATGATAAACAGCATTTTACTCTAATTATTTACTTGTATGGATAGGGATAGTGGATCAAAAGATATTAAACATTTTATATCAGTCGATACTTTTCGTTGGTGGTGGATATTTGGGTATTTTTGGGATAAACATGTTTGTTTATGTAGATTTGGGGGATATTACAGCATCGGTGTGAAACCAGTTAATCTGCCATGACCAAAACTACAGATTTCTGAATGAATGAATGGATCAATAATGACCGTGTAACTTTCAGACATTTGTGTCTTGTCGGTTCCTGTCTTGTCTTATGTCTTCCTGTTTTATTTTGTAGTTTTCCTTCATGTGTCATGTCGAGTGTCTTTACTTCCTGTGTTCCCCTGTTGTCATAATCACCTGGCTCCTGCTCATGTGTGCACCTGTCTCCTGTTGTCTCTGATTCCTGTGTATTTAAACCCTGTCCTGTCTTTGTGTTGTTGCCCGTGCGTTCCTGTGTGACTAACCACCATCCTTCCAGATCTGAATCTCGTGTACGACCCTATTTTTCAACCCGGACTTCCCTGACCTCGCCTTTGCCCGCCCCAGTCTGAATCGTTGCCTGTGTTTAAACATGTCTGACCTCGGATTGGATTTTGGATCGGTACCTTTGCCTCTCTCGGATTGACTTCCTGGTTTTTGACCCTTCGCTGGACATTACAGCACCCTGCCTCCTTGCCTTTCCCCATCAGTACTTTTGCTGCTATCTTTGGACCCCCCTGGGTTTTTGATCTGTTTTATGTTTTATGACCAGAGCCAGAATAACCCCATCGCATAATTTAGACTGAATGCTCTGAACCCCGACCTCAGAACAGAACACTACCTACCTCACACCAAGAAAGTTCCAACACAGGCTTTTCGGTGTGGGTGTTTGCATGGACTCCCCATGTCTGTGTAGGTTCTCTTTGGGTGCTCTGGGTTTTTACACCATCCAAAGACATGCACTTAACAGGTTCATTGGTCCAAACCACCTGTATGTGTGAACATGAGAGTGAATGGTTGTTTCTCTGTATACAGCTCTGCAAAAAAACATTAAGAGATCACTGTGATTTACTCTGAAATTATCATGTCTGCATTTATGATTCTGCAGACATGATTCTAACACAAGCACACCTTATTCTACATAATAATCACCTGATGCATGTCTTATATTATAAATAGACTATAACTATCAACAGCATTACTGTGACTATCACTATCTTCTTGCGATAGGCAAACACACTGATATTAGTACTGCAAAAGTAATTGGAGTCCAAAAATAACTATTGAAAACTACTTGACTTTTGCTCTGATAATGTTCCCAAACTCTAAGGACTGTTTTTTTTCTATCAGTACAATGAGGCATTTCCTCTCTGTGTCATTATTCTGATCATTATTCCTTGTTGCTATTGCAGCTACACCAAAATCTAAATGTGTACAACACCACTGTCATCCCTTTTATAGGATCCTATGAGCACCAACAAAACACCCTTATTTGTAAAACAGACTTCAGGATGTAGGGAGGATGAAGAACCGGTATGCACACTTTTTTAACACCAAGTCTGATAAGGTATTTATTGACTTTGTTCACTGCAAACAAACTCACTGTATGTCTACTGTGGTGACAGACGACAAACGTCCTCAGATTTCTGCCATCACTTATGATCATTTGTCACCCAGCTGAGTTTAAAGACTCATTTCCTGGACATAAAACATCACTTCCTGCACTGAGCTCATTTGACCACAGCCTCCACACACACACACACACACACACACACACACACACACACACACACAGCGTGGTGAACCCACACATATATTTTTCCTGACTTCACACCAACACCACTGCTGCACATGGATTAATGAGCCATGTTAAAAAGGGTCTAAAAAGCACACGTTTTAACAATGCTTATATTTTCAAGCCCACACTTTCAAGACATTAATGATTTATGGAGCGAATGTGTGAAATGATAATCAGTCTGAAAAGTAGCAGCAAGCGCACCAACTGGCTTTGGTTGTATTTTTACAGGTTCCTCGCCAACTTTCTAGAAAGTGTTGTAGTTTCAAATCCCCTCTAGGCTCCGGAGCTTCCCACCATTTCCTTAAAAAAATAAAAACTGTTGTCAGGCAAAAGACAAAAACGTCAGCCAATCAGCACTGCACATTTTGGCAGGCATTGCTTGGCAACACAATTTAGTGCTAGGTGAAAAAAAAACATCTAATCACCAGAGACTGATTTTAACTTCAAAACTTATTAAAATAAACCACACACATGAAGAGAGAAGCTTATGAGGGTATATATTATAACAAAGACTAGAAAAGTAACTTATACTGGGAGATGTTTATGCTCCACTTTATCGTTGCTGTACCACATATGAACTGTATGATAAAAATCTGAGGTGTTTTTCTGGAGGATGTAAAGAATCACCAGCTTAGTGCAGGCATATGCTTCAATGACGTCAAGTCCTGAGAGTATTTTAATTATTTGATCTAATGAAAGGAGTCTGGAGATGATGCTAAATTAAAGTGAGCTCATAGGGCAGGTAACACACAGCGACTACTGTAGCAAAGGGTCATCGCTAACACACCAGAGCAAAACCAATTCACACAAACACAATGCATTTCCATTCAAATCTGACCCACAGTTTTGTACAGAAAACACCTTCAACACCACTCAACCATCAAGTCTGCCTCAATAACAACGAATCAGTAAAGAACACTCTGTGACTGAGTTATTTTATTTATTTTATATTGAAAATAGCAAGTGAAGCAGTAGAAGTTGATCTTCAGTATCAGAGATGAATATTTTAATTACCCTCTGAAGTTCAATAATCGAGCAAAATCCAGTCAACTATTTATTTAGTTTATTTCATTTAGAAAAATAAAAGGAAAGACATATAAAAAGAAACAATAACAACAACAATAATAATAATAGACCCTGGCATTATACATGCATGAATTAAATAGTAATCATATCAGAGCAATTTTGAATAAGATGTGATTTTTTTTTTAACCAAAGAACTTTGAGCTAGAACCAAAATAATGTAAGAAAAGATGATTTATCCAAAATTGTGGTCAAGATACAGCAGGGATGAGCACCTGTGGCTGTAGGTCCACATGTAACTGAAGTACTTAGCTTAGCATTAGCTGGGGAGCTCCCTGTCTAAAGTGGAGTACCCCCAGGGGACTGTCCTGCCTCCGTTTCTGCTCACTCAGCACACGTCTGACTTCCACTACAGTGGTCCCAAACTAACCACCTACTCATGAATGTGGACAAGAATGTGGTGAACTTCAGGAGGAAGAGGACACCAGTAGGGCCCATCATCATCCAGGACCAGGAGGTGGATCACGTACAAATCACTATAAGTACCTGGGAGTCCATGTGAACCACAGGTTAGACTGGAGGACAACAGTGATACTGTGTACAAGAAGGGCACGAGTAAACGTTACTACCAGAGGAAGCTCAGGTCCTTTAGTGTATGCAGCAGGATGCAGGAGATTTTCTACCATCTGTGGTTGGTGTCCTGTACTTTGCTGTGGCCAGCTGGGGGAGCATCAGTAAAGGCTCTCTTACGTTGTGCGTGGTACTACGAGTGGTTTTCATGCCAAAAATGGGGCAAGTAATGAGATGCACGCAAGTGGAAAGTACTTTTTTTGGAGGTTACAAATACAACGCAGAGCATACAGCCTGAAAACTGGACGGACAGTTTTTCCTCCATGAATGACAGGAAGTCCAAGTCTGCACGATCTGTAAACCTGCACGACAGGATGTAAGAGAGGCTTTAGAGACACCAGTCAGATCAACAAACTGATCTGAACAGTAGAATACATTACTGGTCAGTGAGGAACAGGACACCGGACAAGCTTCTGTCCATCATGGACAATTCTTCTCATCTACTTCACCAGACTATAGAGGATGAGCGGGGCTCTTTTTCCAACACTTATTCATTCATTCATACCTGTACCACAGCTCACCCATCTGGAACAGATAACTCATACATTCACATTACTGCACTTTACTCACTTTCACACTTGTATGTATATTGTGTATATTTACTTGTCTGTGTTGGTTCTCATTTACCCAGGTCAATGTTCTTCTTAGTTCTTCTTGGCTTAACTAGAGCAAAATCAGTCAAATAGAACAGTTAAAAAAATACCAAGAAGATGTATATTTACTTGTATTTTCCAAAGTTTGTACATATGTAAATCTTGTATTTTTTCTGCTTTATTTATGTATTCTATTCAAGAGTGATTTATATGCAACCGAACTACTGTAACCAAATAATTTCCCTTGTGGATCAATAAAGTTTTGTCTGTTGTCTATTGTCTAAAAGACAGTAAAGTGTGAGCTAAAGGGAAGGGGGAAATACTGAACATAATGTAAACCTTTACCAGTCCCAGTTCCAGAATAAATGTTAAAGCCAGGACTCTATAACCTCTATGGCCTAGAGCACCGCTTCTGTTTTCTATTCATTCAGAATAACCATGTAAAAAAATAAAAAAGATTCTGTACAGCATGGATTTATTTACCAAGATAGTAAAACATTCATTCATCTTACATTTTCTGACCCCACTTTATCCTCACTAGGGTCACGGGGGTCGCTGGAGCCTATCCCAGCTACCCTGGACCTGCCGCCAGTTCATCAGAGGGCTGAACATATAGAGACAAACAATCACTCACATTCATATGGATGGGCAATTTAGATTAATCCATTAACTAATCAGCAGTAAAACAGTTAGCATATTTAATTAAGAAGCAGAGTAACCTAAATCAAAGTAGATGAATAACTGCAGTGTCACACCCAATGTCCACTTTAAAAGGTCAAAGGTTAACTCACTTTAATATCCCCATGAGGAACTTTGGTCTCTGCATTTCACCCATTCTAACAGCACCTAGCATTAGCGCTTAGCTGCCACCGAAGTCAGATCTTCATCAGTACCTTGGTGAATAACACTGACAGGACCATTAGCTTATTTGTTTTTATGGCCTGGACAAATTGGAGAACCTGGTGGAAAACTAAACAGTGCAGAGAGAGCAGGCAAACTCAGCAAATTCAACGTAGAGTCAATCACATAACCTTTTATCTGCTAGTTCTAACCCTATGCAACTGTACACTTTATGGGTGCCAGAAATCATAATACATTCTTTTGGGTATAAATATTGGATTACAGGTAAAAACAAAATGTAAAACCTACTGTCTTTGTCTCAAACTCCATCCAGTTTAGTTCAGACAAATTCATTTGGACCTTTGTCCACATCTGACTAATATCAGATTTATCTTTTTTCATGAGTCTGAAGACACTCACAAATCCAATTTTATCAAATCAGACTCAGGCGTCTTTCATATGTGGCCCTAAACTGGGCATAGTTCTGGGCATAATATCTGTTTTGCAATCTAACCTTTACGTTATTGAAAAGTGACAGATGTCAAAACTTAGTCTGCACATGCAGGTAAAATCAAGTCTCAGCAAAAAATCTGAACTGAGCATTAAGACATGCCACGTGAACATAAGAGACATATAATATAATATAATATCTTCAAATAAAAAAGAAATAAATAATAACATTCAATAAATAAAAACTCAGAAATGAATAGATTCTCTAAAAATAGTGAATTTCATCTAAAATAGGTGGTGTTTGTGTTTCCAAGATGTTAATAAAAGACGTGCAAACACTTCTTAACACAGACGACCTCTCCTGACTCAGCGTTAAAAAGGTTTTTGGTGATGCTTCAGCCATCTTCAACATAAAGACGTCCTCTTTCTCATTCACACTGCAGCTGGACGGAGCGAGGGATGACAGAGGAGAGAAGGAGGGATGTACACTTTAAATCATTTGCATGTGAAATGGACTGGCACTTAGATCAAAAACTAGAGTTGGATGGAGGTACGTACACACACACACTCACATACAAACCATCCTGTTGTGTGTGCGGCGACAGCGGCAGCCTCTGTGCGAGTAGAGAAGCATGTGAGACTGATTACAGAGTATTTACTGCTGTGTCTGTCTAGACAGAACGATGGAAGGACGTCTGAGGATGGAGGTATGGAAGGGAGG
>JAPSES010015060.1:0-13794 GCA_029822895.1 Maxillicosta whitleyi
TGCTCTGGCTGTGAGGGTCTACACTTGTTCCAACGATAACACTGTCCTGTTCTGCCGTAGTGTTGGTGTGATTACTGGACACCAGTATACACACACACGGAGGACTGGTCTGATGGACTTTGGGCAGCAGTGTAAGAGTAGGGTTTGTGGGTTTGAGAATGATTGACGTGTCTGTAGCCAATCATTTTGAGGTGGTACCCTCGATAGAATTGGCTGGTGTTTTTCCTTAATTTTACAGTGTAGACTGGATTAAAATATTTGATTTTTGGGTCGAACCTTCTATTGTACTACTGGTAATATGGGTGTGTGGAGCGCATCAAGAAATATGATTTAAAAAAATACTTCTCAAAAACATCTCGTACTATGCCTTCAATCTTTATTTTTGCTCCTCTTTGGGTGAGTTTTATCAGTGGAAATAATCCTTGTACAGTTGGAGCTGTTCGCTGTTAGCTTAGTGCTGTTAGCTTAGCGCTGTTAGCTTAGCGCTGTTAGCTTAGCGCTGTTAGCTTTGCACTGCAGAGTTTGTCTCATACACTGGTGTTAGACTGTCAGACCGGTTAACAGATTAGTACATTTAAGTGTGTGTTTTGTTCTTTTTTCTAACATCTGTTTTTGTTCAGCTTGTTGAACTTAAATGTACAGAATGGAGCTACATCGTTAGCCTCATCATAATAGCTTAAGTCATCCACAAAAGTCTGGACACGTTGAATCCAGAGGTGTTTATGTTCTAACAGGTTCTGGGATATAAGACAATGACTAATGGTAGAATATAGTTTTATATTATGGAATACATATCATTTCATTGCAAGAAACACCTGACATCAATGTGTCTTGTGGAGTTTTTAGTTCAATATTAATCATGTGAACAGTAATCTGATTATGATGACGTGGAAAAAATATATATAACTATCATTACTTGATATGTTCATACTCCAAAAGAAATCCGACATTAGATTATCATATTTCTGAATGTAAACACATCAGAGCTGATGATTATTATAATTGTCTGATTAATAACTGATGTGTCCAGGCATGTTAATGGGCTGGTAATACTGGATGAGGTCAAAGGTCATGGAGGCTCCTTGGAATTTGTTTGGTTCTGATCTGATTTCTGGTCAGTTTGTTGTGGTTGTCATTGTAGTTGTTGTTTTTTTCATGTTCCTGTTCATCTGGTCCAGTGTTCGGTCTCAGCCTGTAGTTCTCCTGCAGCAGCATCTGGTGGCGGTTGGAAGAACTGCACCTGATCCATCAGAACCAGACCCAAAACCTGAAGGTCAGGCTTTGCTGCAGGTGTTCCTACATTTTGTCTGGGGTTTTGATTTGGAGCAGAACCAGTGAATTTTATCATCTGAGGACCTGAAGGTAAAATAAAAACCTCTTCAGCCGCATTTATCATCATTTATTTCAGTGAAATATTTGACATTTCTGAATTTTACTAATTTTTACTTGTTTTCTCCTGATGTGATTGTTTGACTTTTATTAACCTGAAAATTGTCATTTTAATTTTTAAAATCTTTTTCTATCTTATGTTTTTTTTTCATCATTCGCCATTGTTTTTGGTCCTGTGTGTTTTTGTACATTTAGTACAAACACTGGAAATGCCGACACCTGTCCGGTTTAATTAAATGAATCTGAATCTAAATTCAGTCACATTCAGTAACTGTGAACACACGCTTCAGGTTAAAGGTCATAATTTAATTCTAGTTCATCTACAGCACAGTCTAAACAACATCAGCACTGGTTCATGCATTAAACACATCTACGTTAATGAGGCCGCCGGCTCCGCCCCCACACCTCAGGCCCCGCCTCCACCCGCAGACACCGGCGGCCGAGCTTATTGAATCTACTCCTTCTACCACAACAAACATCCAACAAGACACATCGTACCATCGATACAAATCCGATCCAAAACAACAAACTGGAATCATTAAATTAGTGTCAGTTTGTCAAAACACATAAAACATTGGAATCCATTTCCGGAATGGTCGTCTGAAAAACAGAAGCAATAAAATAATTCTAACAACATCCTGTACATGTTAGTTTGTACCTTGTTCTTTTCACGCAGTAGAAAAAACAGCATTTTGGTTTTCAGGTGCATCATCATCATCATCGTAACAAGTAAAAGAAAAGAAAAGTGAGGGATCGGACCCTGTGAGACGCAGGATCAGACCCCGACGGGGGTCCGGTCCCTGATAGACCTGTACCACATACAGGAGTCCGGTCCCTGATAGACCTGTACCACATACGGGGGTCCGGTCCCTAATAGACCTGTACTATATACAGGGGTCCGGTCCCTGATAGACCTGTACCACATACGGGGGTCCGGTCCCTGATAGACCTGTACCGCATACAGGGTAAGGCGGAACGGCAGCGAGGACACCATGCCGTGGCGTCCATGAACAGAATGAGTCCAGATGAGGCTGCGTCTCACAGGGCGGCAGCGATACAATCAGAAGGAGGAGGAGGACCAGAGTCCAGTGGGAGGTTCCACAGTGTTCTGAGTCTGAGGACGGCCAACATCACATCCACCTCGGACAAACGTAGAAATAAGGCCCCCTAAGAAATCCAACACAGGTTTTACAAAAACAACAGAAGAGGCACCGGAAAAGTCCAGATCCAAAAGTCTGTGGGTCCGTGTGATATGAAAACATCTGAAAATAAAAAACAGGACGACGGCGCCGGGACGCGCTACATCATCCTGGACGACGTCCCAGATGGGAAATGTCCCAGGTGCTGCTTCTGTCTCCGCCCACGCTTTGTCTTATTGCACCGTCTGCAGGACATGAGAGGAAGGACATGGTCAAGGACACGGTTAAGGACACAGTGAAGGACATGGTCAAGGACACAGTGAAGGACACGGTTAAGGACATGGTTAAGGTTAAGGACACAGTGAAGGACATGGTTAAGGACACGGTTAAGGTTAAGGACATGGTCAAGGACACAGTGAAGGACACGGTTAAGGACATGGTTAAGGACACAGTGAAGGACATGGTTAAGGTTAAGGACACAGTGAAGGACATGGTTAAGGACACAGTGAAGGACACGTTAAGGACATGGTTAAGGTTAAGGACACAGTGAAGGACATGGTTAAGGTTAAGGACACTTTTTCCACTGACTTATTTAGATTTTCTATTGTTCGACTTCATCTTATTTTCTACTGATGTGATTTTATTGTTTCATTTTTGCATTAATATCTTTTTTTTATGGCATTTGTCTTTTTCTTTTTGCATCATTTGTGGTTTGTCTTGTTTAAACTTCTTTTCATTTTGTCCTTTTCTTCTTGTGTTGTATGTTTTTCTAGTTTTCTTTTGTCCTTTTCAGGTCATTTAATCAGAGCCCATCCTTCCTTTAACCTTTGACCTAAATCTGTGCCTGCACCACTTGTGTTCTCCACCGTTTCTGTTCCTTTCTTGCACATGTGCAGATGTAACTAAAGTCACATCCACCTGCGTGAAGACCTCAGAGCCCTGGGACAGGTGTGTGTTAACCCCATTCTACTGTTTATATGATCAATAATAATCTGAACACATGATCAGAGCATTAATGTGGATGGAAACACCTTCATTTATTATGTTTTACTGCAGTTAGTTCAGTCAAATATAGACATTTGAAAAGTTTTTTGTCCATTTTTTTTTACATAGTTCTTATCTATATTATATAAGCAACGTGGCCTCTGTGTGTGTGTGTGTGTGTGTGTGTGTACCTGTGTGTGTGTGTGTGTGTGTGCCTGTGTGTGTGTGTGTACCTGTGTGTGTGTGTGTATCTGTCTCTGTGTGTGTGTGTGTGTACCTGTCTGTGTGTGTGTGTGTGCCTGTGTGTATTTTTTGCTCTACTAGTGAAAACAGTAAAAGGATTGGACCAATATTTTGTATTATATTATTATTATTTTATTTATTTTATATTATTCAAATATTTTGACCTTAGTCTTTTATAAAACTCTGTCCTTACAGTCGTGTTGCAGCGGCCTGAACACTTTGACAGATAAATGTGGTACAACATGTGCAAATCCACACGGCACCGCACCAGGTTACTCAGAATGGGTGAAATATGTGGAAGGGGCGGGGCTTGTGCCTGGCACCTGTTGCTTACAAACACACTTTCCTTGTATTTCGCTTCATTTTTTGATCATGTTTTTGTTGTTGTTTTTTCAATAAAAGCCCTGAAACCAGTGATCGGTTTCCATGGCGACCATACCTGGTGAAACACATGACGACTGCAACAATAACGGCGATCTGCACGGCTCCGATGATGGCGGCGATGAGGACGTAGTGCAGCTTCTGACCGCTGGGCACCACGTACAGGATGTTGAAGTCCAGCAGCTGGTCACACTGCGGACCGCCGTACGCCGCCTCGCACCTGCACATGACACGAGCACGCGTCAGCACGTGTTTCACAACAACCCAGCATCACACAACGCATTCGCACCCAACGCCCAGGTGAGTTACCTGCAGGTCGGCAGGTTGTGTCTCATCTCACACTGGCCGTGTTCGCAGAACTGGGCATAGTCCTCAGGGCAGGGGGCGGAGCTTTCCACAAAGCCCTCCCCCTCACCGGGTTTGGCCACAGCTGTGATATAGGAAACAGAGGGTTATGATTGGCTGTTTCAGAGAGGACACCTGTACGTACGGGGGTGGGCGGTCCTACCATAGACATCAGGTTTGGTCTTCACGCCATCGTCCTTTCTACTTTTGTCTAAAACCACAGAAGAAACCGGTTATGTAGGTTCTGCAGCTGAAAACAGCAGAACCTCAGGAGCTTTAAACACATACGTTTCATCTGGTTTTATTATTTTAGTATTATATATATTAGTCAAGTCAAGTTTATTTCATCCATAAACATGGAAATTACAGTGCTCATACCCATCCAATGCTCATAATAATACAATAGCATAAATACACATCCCCTTTAAGAGGATACAAAGACAGATAAAAAACCATACATACTATTTAAAACCATAAAAATATATATAATAAATTAATTGTCCTCATACACTATGTAAAAGAACGTTTAAAGTGCTTGTTGTGCTGTTTAATAGCCTGAGGAATGAAAGAGAGAGCATAACGCTTTATTAGTATTTTCAACGAGGCTCATTCACAATCGGATAAAAAAAAAAAACAGCAAAGATATGAAGATGAAATAAAGCACAAAAACAAAGGATTCACGAATAAAACTATAAATTATAAAATCTACTGTATATTCAGCGAATGAATGAGTAGATTAACAAAAAGATACTTATTGTTTGTCTAGATTTAATGTAAAAAAAAATCAACATGAAGTAAGAATGAACAGGAAAAAAAACAAAATGAACAAATTATGAAATAATCAACAAAATAATTAAAACAAATAATATGACCGACAAATTGAAAAAGAAATAGCAAAGTTTGTTTGTTTCAACTTATGTCAAATGTTTGTAATTGTACAAATAGACAGAAAAAAGCAACAAAATGAGTAAAAATTAACAAAATAATTTAAAAAAAAAAAGCTAATAAATGAAATAAATAAAAAAATAAATGAATAAAATAATAAACAAAATCTAACAAAACAAACAAACAAAAAAGAATAAAATAATCCAATAATGGTCCAGTTTGATTCAGATGTTTGTGCTTCTTCGTGTCTTGGGGTCAAAGGTCACAGCAAAAAGTGACTTAAACGGTTCACATTTGGTTCAGTTTTGGTGGTTTTTAAGGCTGTGAACATTATTTCCTGTGGTTTTTTTTTGTTGTAATTGAAGAAAAGACAATAAATAAATAAATAGGTTTGATCATGTGACCCTGAAAACAACAGACACTTTGACGCTGCATTGAACTTTTCTGTGAATCTGTTGGATGTTGTGTCATCGCTCTGTCGACTGTTCATCACATCCAGGTCAGCGCTTCATTCAGTATACATGAGACCCCCCCCCCACACACACACACACACACAAACACTTTCACCCCCCACCTCCACTGTGCATCACTGTGACACAGTTCCCCGGCTGTCGTGTGTTATGCGTTGTGCTTTGTCCGTTACCTTGGCAACGTCCAACGTGTCTGATGTCGATCTTCAGCTGTTTGAGGCAGGACGCCTCTCGTACGTGGCAGGGCGTGTCGTACGTCATGCCGTCGCTGCCGCAAACCGGGTTGTCGTTATGTCCGTTACACACGATGTTACACATGCAGCTACACAACAAACGCACACAAACAGAAACACAACGTCAGCGTCCTTTCCCTCCATGTTCTTATCGTTGGATTTGGTCTGTTTTTAGTCATAAAATGATTCTATTGGTTTATTTTCACACTGGAACCACTGTTTTAGAAATGTTTAACCAATGGGACGCTGACAGCGGGTCCCACCAATCAGCGTTCTTCAACACGCAGCCCCGCCTCTATGCATTTTGAGGAAAGTCCCACCCCCCCCACTAGGGAACGCTGGGGTCGAAGGACAGTTTTCATGGTGGAATTTAGGTGAAAATGCTTTTTTTTTTTTCAAACTAACTTTAACGTTCCTGCAGTGGAAAAGGGGCTGTGGGGTTTGACGCTGAGGTGTAAATAATGTGGATTATCTGGTTCCAGTGGCTCCGGTCAGTGGAGTGGAACGTCTAGAACATTTAGTCCTCTAAGGTGACGTACTGGAAGCATCTGAGCGACGGGGACAAAGACTGCGTTGGTCAGAGAAGGTCCAAACCTTCAGGAGGATTTAAAGCAGGTCAAACGTGTGACCCATGGGTTCAAGGTTCTGATCCGACCCCTGGATGAACCGATGTTAGCTGTGGTTCCACATCCAGACCAATATGATGGACAGTAAAATAAGAACAGAAGAACCTACAGATAATGAGGATGAGTCCAGATTTGATTCTGTTTGATGTAAACAATAATATGACATTATGTTTATAAATAATATGACATGTTTATAAATAATAATATGACATTATGTTTATAAAGTGAATAAATACCATTAAATGATGTAAATGTTGACATTTCCGAACTGTTCCAATAAAATGGGACTAATGTGAACATGTCTAAGGTCGTTCAGTCCAACTGGACCCATTTTCTTTAGACACGTTAACACTAACTCTATGGATCAGCTGATCAGTTTGAGTCACAGCTTGTCACTGGGGGGTGATAATGGGTCTTGAACCCAGAACAGTTGCGATGCACTGGTTCAAAGGCTCTAAAAGTGGATGAAAAGTGTGGGCGACAAAACCATCAGCAACTTCCAGGACTTCAAGGGTCTGGTTTGATTCTTAAAATACTGACGTTTATCTCATATGGAGACGTTTTTCTTATAACATCTGTGTTTTCAGCTCCTTCAAGACGTTAAATGTAGTCCAGACCACCCAAACCCAAACCAAGACCAAGACCAAGAGTCCAGACGTGGACCAGTGTGGAGACGCATCAAAGGCCTCACAGACTGAAGTGGTTTTAGGGACTGAATGTGGTCTAAGGAGGGAACACTGGACCGCATGTGACTTCACAGCTGACTGGACCTAAAGGTTCTGATGCTCATGTTTTGGTCCAGGTTTGGGCTTTAGGTCAGGTCCAGGTCCTGGTGCTGTTTGACCTTTTGGACTCTTTGTGTTATTTATTTGTACATAAAGTCGACACATCTGAGCTTTTATTGGACTAAACGACGCCTTTGTCTGTTTGTTTGTTTGTTGTTTGTGTTCCAGGTTCGTTCGTACTCACATCATGTCCTCAGAGTCTTCATCACACTCGGCTCCAAACTTGCAGTTTCCACATTTCGAGGCCTTTTTCCCGCGGCCGGAGCCTTCATCATCTGCAGAGACATGAGACGTCACATGACCCACGGGACATCAAACCCCAGATGAGTCCACTGAATTTATGACATTTACTTTATTTACCTCCATCTCCAGATCCTGAACCTCCATCTGAAAAACAGAAACATAAGGAGAACCACATGTTTTTAATGGTTTTCATGTTAAAAAGAAACAGAACGTATGAAGATGAAGGCACTGATGATGATGATGAAAAACCTACAAATTACAAAACAAAATAAGTAAAACACAGAAAATCACAAAATAGTGGAAAAAGGGTTAAAACACAACAAGACAAATAAAACAAAAAAGACAATAAAATAAGACAAATATGACACAGCGATGTAGAAAGTACGACAGGACACATGAGCGATGAAAAAACACCAGATAAAAACAACCGGAAAAAAAAGTTGGAAAATCTAAAAATGACAAAAACTAACAAAAACTAAAGCATCGTAGAAATCACACCACGAGAAATAAAAATTTAAAAAAAAAACACAAAACAATGAAAATGACACAAAAGAATTTAAAAAAAAAACATCAAGTAAATATCATACATCATAAATATTTCTAATATTTCTGGTGTTTTTCAACAAATACACCCCAGACCCTCTGACATGATTTTGATGAAAAATACAGAATAAACTCAGTTTCTGAGGATTTTAAAACGGTTAAACCCCTCAGTCAAGGGGCGTGGTCAGATGGACCCGCCCACTTCTGTTTGATCCATAACATTGAACCAGTTTAACACAAATATTCCACAGAATTATAAAGGTCTAAATACCATCTGAAACAGACTCAAACAACAACATTTAGTGTAAATATTTATAAATGAAAATATCCTAAACTACTGCGTCACAGACAGACTAAAAATGAACATGTATTTTACCCATAATTCCACAGTGCAGTTCCTCTGACAGTTTCATCCTCCATGTATTCAGTGTAAATATTAAATATTTTCCAAACTAACAATTGGTTAAAAAGGAATATTTACAACATATAAATAATATTAACATTATATTCACATGTATTTTACATACATATATGTATTTATTAATTTAAACACTGTTTAATATAATAGTTAAATATCAGTGGATTTGGAATAAATGTAGTTTATTTATAAACTTTATTAAATGAACCAGAATAAATGAACCAATAAACATTCACACTCACTAAACTACTCACATTTTTTTCTCATTTCAAAATATAATTTCCTGAAAATATAAATAATCACCTACAAAAATATAAGTTTGGTGTTGATTATTGTCATTAATGTTTTTGAGCAGACGTGAAACTTCCTTTGACTCCGCCCCTTCTTCCTCTTAGGTTTTTAACTCGGTGTGAGGTGTTGGCTTTTATTGTCTTAATTTATAACTATTTTTATTGTTTTTATTCATTCTTTTATGTGTTTTGTTTGTGTTTATGCCAGTGCTTCATCCATAAACTCATCATAATAATCAGATTGTTTTGTTGCCCACAGTTTGTCTTTCAGTCCAGTTTTTAATCCTAAAGCACACAAACTTAACTTAATTATGTACAGAAAAATGAGCTTTATCTGAGTTATATTTATATTGTATTGCACATTTTCTTTCTTTCTCATTTTTGTCCCTGTCATGCTGCTGTTAAAACCTGTTTTAAAAGTTTTCGGATTAATAAAGTACTTCTATTCTTTAAAAAAGTCACATTTCATTAAATGTTTTTCGTTGATGTGTTGGCACTGGGGTCGGTGCTGATGCTGAGTGTGCGTTACCGTGGTAACAGGGTCCGTCTGACACGATGCTGATGGCCCTCTGCTTCTTGCAGGCGGCTCGTCGGAGGTAACACTCATTCTGATACGTGTCTCCGTTGGATCCACACACAGGGACGTACTTCTTATGGCACTGCAACCAACACAGGTAACACACCCAGTTACAGTTTGTCACATTTAGAAGAAATGTAAATAAAATGAATAGATAAAAAAATATGAAAGATATTTTAATGACTTTAAAAGTGATTTTTCATAGTTGGTGTAGGTCATAAATTTAAGTCGTAACTTGAATCTGACTGACTGAACCCTGCAGACACAGTTTATGGAGAACACAGAGAACATGTGGGAAAAGGAACCAGGACATTAAAGAACAGTCACTGCTTTAATGGATTACTCGGTGACTCCTACCACCTGCTCCGCCTTCATCTTTGCCACAGCCTCAGAACCGGTTCTGACCGGTGGGGGGTTCGTCACCGTGTTTTCAAATGAGCTAAACCAGTCCAGTGGAACCGAGAAGAACAACGACCTGGTGCAAACGTGAACCTACAGACACATGGGTCCAGGGGTTCACGGAGCATCTAGTGGCCGCTGGCGGTATTACACTTCGACAAACCAGGTTCTGAGGCCTCGACTTTTCTTTTATCTGTGTGACTTACGTGGAACTGACAAACACACTTGATGTCGGCTCCGTTTTCTCGACATGTCCCACCAAAGCGACACGTTCCTGCGTCGCAAACACGAAGGTCGCTCTTCTTCTCCGACAGATCTGAAAAACAATGAAAACACACAGCGGTCACCATGTGAACAGGGTCAACAGGACGAGACCGGACGGGAGTCTCTAATGGAACCAAAGACCCAAACAGTCGGTTCCAGGTTGATCCACATCCACTGAAAACTAAACAACAGGAGAAACCATGTGACCCTCAGACCGCTCATTATCGGAGCCTCTGATTGGACGCTTGGAGACAATTACAGCTGATAATGACACGGTTGGGCCCTTTAATTAGAGAACGCCTCCCTGTGCTGAGTCAACACAATGAGACGCTGACTCAGAGGAGCTGAGGCACCGCTCCCACAATCCCCTGGGGCAGCCGAGGGTCTGCTGCCGCTTCCACAGGTTTCAGGTTTTAGGATCATGGCCACAGCGCTAATGTTCACATGTGTCTGCAGTGATGACAATGAACAGGTAGAAAATAAAGAAACAAAAAAAACAACTGTAATATGAAAGAAAAAAGGCAAGGATTTGACAAAAAAGCAACAAAACAGTCGATAAAATGAACAGAATTAAAGAAAACAATCAAAACAAGTGAACAAGAAAAACTAAATTACTAAAATAAATTGAAGGAGATAATAAAATCATCAATAAATTAACATATGATTAAAAAATATATACAAGAAATTCAACAAAAATGAACAGAATCAATAAAATGTGAATGAACAGAATTAAAGACAATAATCAAAACAAGTGAACAAAAAAAATCAACGTAAAATTGAAGAAAATAATGAAATTATCAATAAAACTGAGCAAAATTCAACAGAAAAAAACAAACATGAACAAAACAATTAAAGATTTTTTTTTTTTACCAAATATAAAGAAATACAAAATAAAAGGGAAAAAAATTAGTGCAAATAAGGAAATGGGCAACAATTCAACAAAAAGTAACACAAATGAACAAAAGAATCAATAAAATGAATAAAACTCTTCTTTTTCGTCCTGGACTCGTCGTAAAAACTCTGTGATTTTCAATGTAGTTTTTATCAGATAAAGGTTGGTTTGGTCCCGACGGAAACGGACTGTGAGAATAAACGAGCCTCCGCCCGACTCACACCCGGTCGCCATGGAGACGGCATCCCCCCTGTGTCATTGGTTGCATCAGCAGGTTGTTTATAGAGTGATGCAGGTCTGATGGGAGACGAGGTGAAGACGCCGTCCTCATTTACAATCCAAACAGACGGATTCAAGGAGGAGGAGGAGAAGGAGGAGAAGAAGAAGGAGGAGGAGAAGAAGGAGGAGGAGAAGAAGGAGGAGGAGGAGAAGGAGGAGAAGAAGAAGGAGGAGAAGAAGAAGGAGGAGGAGAAGAAGGAGGAGGAGAAGAAGAAGGAGGAGGAGGAGAAGGAGGAGAAGAAGAAGGAGGATTAGAAGAAGGAGGAGGAGAAGAAGGAGGAGGAGTAGAAGAAGGAGGAGGAGGAGAAGGAGGAGAAGAAGAAGGAGGAGGAGGAGAAGGAGGAGAAGAAGAAGGAGGAGAAGAAGAAGGAGGAGGAGGAGAAGGAGGAGAAGAAGAAGGAGGAGGAGGAGAAGGAGAAGAAGAGGGAGGAGAAGAAGAAGGAGGAGGAGGAGAAGGAGGAGAAGAAGAAGGAGGAGGAGGAGAAGGAGAAGAAGAAGGAGGAGAAGAAGAAGGAGGAAGAGGAGAAGAAGGAGGAGAAGAAGTAAAGTGTTGATCTAGACCATGATCGTCAATGAAATGATGACGAGGAATTATTAGACAGGAAGTACAAGAAGAAGAAGAAGAAGAAGACAATAAATAAGATGGGTTCTGTCTAAACAGTAGAACCCGGGTTCTGTCTAAACAGTAGAACCCGGGTTCTGTCTAAACAGTAGAACCCGGGTTCTGGTGTGGTTGGATGAACTGCTGCGATCGATGCCTCTTCTTCCTTTAATGACTCGGGAAGACATTTATTAAAGCGAACGGGCAGGAAATCGATGCTAACTCGACTCAAACCGCATTAAAGCCTCACACTGAGTGAGTCCATGTGTTTAATACACACCCCCAGACCCCAAATATGGACGATGGATGACAGCACCCACTGCCGATGCATTCACTGTCCCATATGAGACGGGAAATTCAGGAAAGAAGAGGGTTTTAGTCGTTGGTTTGGATATAAGAACATTAATTATTATTAAATACTTGTAAACTAAATTAAAATGAAACACAAATTATAAAACAGAGTAAAACACAGAATGAAAAACTGAAATAAAAGCAAAAACAGACAAACATACAAATAAATGATTAATGACAAGTCTGATTAGAAAAATAAATGAACCTCAAACATTAGAAAAAAGTACATGAATGTGGAAAATTAAATGATGAATGTGTGATTTTACAACATTTTCATGATAAATCCTATAATTTCATGTTTATTTACATTTATTTATGAATTAATTTATACACATTTTGTAACAAGTTTATGTCAAATGTCCTTTCATACAAATATGAAACATATCATCCAAGTTTTTTTTAATAGTAAAACTTCAGTAAAACCAGTAAATCTTTCTCTCTTTTTTTTTTTTTACTTTTTTAACTTTTACTTTTTTATGACCTTTATGAATTTACAGATTAATTATTACAAAAAATTAGACTCAAACTAATACTGATACTAATAAAAACTTAACTAAAAGTAAATTTATCCAAAAGTAAAAACTATGAAAACCCATTAAACACATAAAATGCAAAATGAAATAAACTGTTTTAGCTATAGTTGCAAATGACCTCCCCATCTTCTAGAGTTCCCAAAACATCTGTGCATTGATTAACTGAGTGATTGAGTGATTATTATTGATGCCAGGTTGTCATGGTGATGGACGCAAATGTAAAACATCCAGAAACGTGTTGAATGAAGTGCACGTTTATAGTTCATTTCTACACCTTTGTATTTACCCAGAGGCAGAGCCGGGGTTTGAACCGTCAACCCTCTGGTCCTGCTCTACCAACTGAGCACCCCCCCCCCCAAATCACAATGTGAAGGTTTTAAAATTTATTTATTTATTATTTGTTTGTTTGTTTATTTTCAGAACTGTTTAATCCTTCATAGGGGGTGGAGCTTAGCCTGTCTATCATCGAGTGAAGGTGGGACTAGGTCGACCAGTTAACCCTTTAAGGAACCTTTGGTGGTTCCAGCTGTCAATCACACATTTAACCCCTCCTACCTGTCTGACGTCACAGTCTGATTGGTCAGGTGGATTCAGGTGGAATCTGTAAAATAAACTAATGATGACAAAACAAACCCAACTCTACAGATGTGACATCACAGACAAGTCTGCGGTTTCCTACAACTCCTGAACACAACACGCCAAAGCTAAATGAATGACAACCGGTGAGAGTGAGTGAGTGAGATGTGTGTGTGTGTGTGTGTGAGTGTGTGTGTGTGTGTGTGTGTGTGAGAGAGAGAGAGAGAGAGAGAAAGTGTGCGTGTGTGTGTCTGTGTGTGTGAGTGTGTGTGTGTGTGAGAGAGAGTGTGTGTGTGTGTGTGTGTGTGTGTGAGTGTGTGTGTGTGTGTGTGAGTGTGTGTGTGTGTG
>JAPSES010015087.1:0-13792 GCA_029822895.1 Maxillicosta whitleyi
ATTTTTTTTTTTTTTTTTTAAACTGAATGCAGGATGGGATAAACATAGGAAAATACACAATTTCCACTGGGAAAAGAGTACAACATTCAGAGGATAATATTAAAATAAATGATGATAAATCACTTAGGAAAGGTTAATTATATACAAAAATTCATTTAGTAACTGCCACCGGCCCTTATGGGTTAAAGTACATTAATGAAATATTTCTACTTGTACTTTGTTACTTCTTCTTTTTAAGAAAGTATATGGTATATGTATTACTCTACCAGTGAAACCTATGTTGCAATATGTGGAAACATACTGTATTTCCTATATTTCCCAAGTGTTTCATGTATTTTTCTCTGTATTACAGATCTATTTCCTACCATAACACATATCAGCTCAGATGCAAATGTAAAAAACATGAAAATACTACAATTTTTATCCGTAGTTTAACAGTAGCATAATGAAGTACATGGTCTAAATCCACAAATTATTGTTTTCATCATGTTCTTCTACAGATGAACACTTCATGTGATTGAACCATCAGATCTATCTGCTGTGCACTAAAGATAAAGATATTTGTATATAGTACAGAGTTCTTACTTTTATTGTATTTTATATTATATTTTGTGTTTAATTTCTTACTTGCATGCACTTTTCAATCTTTTTTGCACCCCTACTGAGTATTTTCTGAGAACCTGTAACTGTGAATTTCTCCACTGTGAGATTAATAAAGTATCTTATCTCATTTTATCTTATCATGGTGCGTTCACTCAGGTCCAGTAGAGGTTCCTTTTTCCTTTACTTTGAAGGCGACATCCCGTTGGTGTGGTGGCTGTGTGTTTTAGTTTGACAGGAGTGTGTGTTGTTCAGGAGGTGTGGTCTGTGTCAGGAAACACTGCAGCAGCAGCAGCAGCAGAGACAGAAACACTGCTGAGTCTGAAAGCTTCCAGAGAAACACAGACCCCACAGCCAATAAAAACACACGATTGTTCCCTCATCAGTGACGCTACACGGAGCCCCAAACACACACTAAAAACACTGAACACACACTGCAGACTGTACAGGCACTGGGCCCAGCACATGGGCAGAAGGGAACAGGACAAAAAAAAAAAAAAAAAACACAACACAAGGCCCCATACGCTTCATGGATTTAGTCAAAAATAGACTCTTAAAATGTGTCTATTTACAAATATAATAATAAAAATTTATCTGGATTTGTTCGTGTGTTGAAGATGATCCTTTAAATCAGGGGGGTCAAACTCATGTTGATTCAGGGAACACATACAACTTGAAGTGGGCCAGATCATTAAAATAACATAACATAATAACATAATAATATCTAAATGTGTAATTTCTTTGTTTTAGTATGAAAAAAGTAAAATTGTATTATTAAAATATTTACATCTACAAACTACCCTTTAAAAACCTGAGAAAAACATGAACTAAAAGAAATTGATGAAGAAAAAAAGTGCAATTTTTACAATTTATGCCATTATTCAGCCTCAGTTCCTCATTTTCACATGTTCGTTATAACGTACAGATGACAGTGGATCTACAAATACACAAAATATTTAATAACAGGTAGAATATTGGTACAATTACACTGAATTCTCTTTAGACATTTGTGGTTGTTCACATTTTTTTTAAAAGTTTAGTCTGTAAATGTAAACATTTTTGTGTCATTTAACTTTTTTTACACTAATAAAAGAGAAAAAAATTTGGTTTTCATTATTTATAGTTTATTATGATAATGTTTTATTGGATTGACCCACTTTAGATTGAATAAACCTAAAATAATTATAACATCTTTGATTGTTCATAGCTTCAGTGTAATGTTTGTAATTCACTAATTCATTCAGGGGCCGGATTGGACCGCAAGTGTCAGACCGCAGCGACACCCCTGCTTTAAATCCTCAAAAATGAAACCAAACATACACAGTTGATTAAAAACCAGAGTACACTTTGTCGTTTCGTTTGTTTTCTTAGTATTTTCTGCTGCTGAAAAAAAAATATGATTTGAAATTTTTTAGATTGAATATTGGCAACAAAAATAATGTAAATGAATGAAGTAACAGATGTGACTCCGTGAAAACACACCTGTCATCTCTGATTCTATGGTTTATTCTTATTTTATTTGTACAATCTGATTTAAAGTTAGATTAGTCTTGACATCATATTAATATGACACAAAGTTGAAGTTGCTTTTTACATAAACAGCCACTAGAAATAAAACTCAACTGTAAACTTAGAAACTTTGAGGACATTTCAGAGTCTGGATTTTGTAAATATTACTCCAAAATACTCGTACTTACAGAAGGATACTATCTGTGGACTTTCATCAGCTCACAGTTGTGTTGTACTTGCAATATAGTGTCTGTTTGTGTTTGTTGTTCATATGTAAAATGTAAAATCCTTCTGTTGAGGAACATCATGTCCGTTACAGTGTCCCTGGGTCTGGTGCTTTGGATGAGGTTGATCTGAAGATGCTTCTGAAATCCAATGAACCACGGAGCAGAGAGCTGCATAAGTGTTGAATTTTGGACTGAAACATCTCTCATTAATAATTTACATTGCAGAGTCAGTAACAATAAACCCAGAGGAGGAAAAGCATCATCAAAACAGAAGAAAAACCCAACTAAAGATGAAATGACAGTGATAGAAGACACATAACAGATTCAATAAACCACATTTTAATCCATATTAGTGCCGCAGCCAACGCTTATTATATCTCCTACCACTTATGACGATTCATTAATTATTCATTGTGTTTATAAAATGGCATCCATGTAACATAAAACCCAATAGTTGCCACTGATTTGATAAGAAAAATACTTAACTTTAACCATTTTCTTCATAAATGTATATTAAATTACAAAAAAAAAAAAAAAAAAAAAGACTAATTAATCATGTAAATGTTGTAATTTGACTCCAAACCTGTATTTTCTGAGCTGTGAAGTGTCAGTATCAACAGAAAGAATAAAACAGTTTCTTTTGCAGCTTTATAAAAAAAAAACTGTGGACATGTAACAGCAATTGCTTTGCACTTCCAACCACATCCGTTGGTGACACGGTGGTTAAACACACGTAGAAGCAGGAAGCCTGAAATCTGCAGCAGCCTCTGGACTAAAGTTAAAGCTGGGCTGAAACTGTCCAGTCAAACTGACCTGAGGATGAACACATGGTTGAAACTGAATCCAGGCTGTTTTGGATCATCGTGTATTTTGGTTTGTTTTTGTAGTGTTTGTGTTTGTGTTTGGGCTGAAGTCAAACGCAGGTGAACGAGCCACAGCGAAAGCCTCAGCTGCACCACAGGCTTTCAACCAACCACACTGGCTTCTATGGGTTTGAAAGACCTCTGTTTAAGGTTAGACTCCACATCTGACAGAAAGTTAGCAGAGACAGAGTTCAGACTAAGAGAGGGGAACCAAAACATCCATTACAGTTCAGTTCCATTTGAATTCAACACCAAATTACAACTTTATATTACAGTAGAGGAAAAAAGTTTTCATACAGCCTCAAAATTTTACACACTCTTGAATATTATCATGAAAAAGATCACAAACTAATGTAAATTATTTTTGTTGTTTATTGTTAATAAAAACAATAACAAAACTAAATTCTTAACAGTTTCCACATGTCATGTCCTGGATGTGTTTCATTACCTTCTGAAACATGCACTTTTGACCTCAACGGAACAGAGCATGTGCAGAGGGAAGTGTGTGGGTTTGGTGAATGGAACAATATACAGTGGAGTTCAATGTGGTTGTTAATGGAATATATGATATATTATATTTCACAAATGTTTGGGCTGTCTTTTTTCACCACTGTGGACAAAATATGGAAGTGTCCTTCCAGTTTCTGGATCAGTTCAGTCCAGTGGCTCTGGGTTTGACAGGAGCTGAAGAATTTATTAAAGTTTAACACCAATGACAGTAAAAACAGCTTCATTTTCAAAGAATATACTACTGCAGAATGAGTAATTTAATGAGTTACATGGTTTAATTATTAGATGTGTATGTGTTAACGTGTGCACAGGACAGGAGTAGCTAACCATTAGGTTAAATAAAGTTAATATTAGTCACTATATAATATTGTATTATTATGCGTATTATTTACTAGCAGAGAACAGTCCAGAACTCCTAATTTGTCAAGTCCTGATTCAAGTGGATCTTAACCATAAGTTTAATCCCTGAACATTAATTACGCACTGCTCTGCTACATCTATCTTTATGTACAGTCCATGGGTTGGTCAGGGTCAGAGGTCATTTAGACTTTATACTGTGGCTTTGTAAAGGGGGTATTGTCAGACTGAAACAGGAAAGAGAACGATACACATGGAGGACACTATTGTCCAACATGTCCACGGACGGATTATGAGACAAAGGACTCAGATGTGTCAGAGGCCCTGTTTTAGAATATAGTACATCCAACAGCAGCCAGATAAGAACTTCCACCTGCCGTATATGAACATCCAAGCAGCAGTCATAGTACACTATGTCCTGCACTTCACACATTTTGCTAAACCTACTTTTATTATTCTATTTAGACCCTAAAGGGTAAAAAAAAAAAAAAGAAGAAGAAAGAAAAAGAATTGGAACCCTCCAGGTGCTGCAAAGCTATTTTTATATTCATTCATCAAAAATACAGTGGATCTCTACAACCTGTTTTAATTCCTGCTTAATTTGTTCTATCTAGAACTAGTTACGTCACAACATTTGTACATTTAAAGTCAAGACTTCCCATGAAAATTTCTCTGAGTACGACATAACTGGTTATCAGCAGCAGCAGTTGTAGTAAAAACTGGAAATAGGTCCAAACTTCAAGCCAATTACCTAAAAATGTTCAGCTGTTGGTTGAAGAGGACACAGCGAACAGCCAATCACCTGGAGGGGGCAGGGCATGAAGTGGATCGTGCATTTATAACATGAAGGCAAAAGACACAGCGCTCCACCTGCTGGAAACAAGATTAACAACAGATTGTGTCTTTCAAAACTTAATTTTAAGCAGTATTTTTTAAAATTTCATGAGCATATTAGATCATTTGTACTTGAGTTTACATGAGGTTGTTGTTACAAATGAAATAAAAACACAATAAGTAGAATGACACCAATCATCAGAAAAGGAATAATGAAAAAACACATAAATGGAAGAAATAAAGAGATCTCACCTGTCATCTTTTCAAACTCATCAGATATGACCCATTTGACCTGTCCAGAGGCTCAGTTACCATGGAAACACCATCATCTTCTACAGCATTGATTCACCAGTAAAACCCATAGAGTTGGATCAATGGCAGTAGCTGGACACACTGGGTTTATGGTCCGTTAATAATATATTTCACTGAAAAGTCACTTTTTATTCATTTTTTTCTGTTGTGGTATAACAACCTTTGACTTTACTCTGAGTTTTAATGAATATTTACATGATGAGCCAATTAAACATATGAAAATACAAAGGGAAAAAGTACAAAATTCAGAGAATAATATTAGAATAAATAGTGATTAATCACTTTGGAAAGGTTAAATATAAAGAAAAAAAATGTATTTAATAAGTGCCACAAAAGTCACACCGGTCCTTATGGGAGTTTTAATGAAAATCTACATGATCAGTGAATTAAGCACAGGAAAACACCAGATTTATACTGATAAAATGCAGAATATAGAAGATAATATTTCAGTTAATGGTAATAAATCACTTAAGAACAGTTAAATAAAGAGAAAATTTCAGTTGGAAAATTAACACAAAATTAGCACAGGGTCTTTATGAGGTTAAGAAAAAAAGTGCTAATCTTATTTTGGAGTTCAGTAATTGAATTCTTTTCATCATATCAGTGTCTGTAGAATCTGAGAAGCTGACGACATCATCATTCAACATCTTTACCTGACCAGATGCAGCTGCTTTGATTAAAAGGCTGGTTGCGTTTTGCAAATCAAATGAGCATCGTCTGCAGGAATATCACAGGAAGTCAACAGCACTTACTAACCCCAAATACACACTGAAATGTAATTGTAAATAATGTAAATATGTTGTTTTTCTCAGTGTTTTCTTGTTTGTTATTTATATAGAATTTCTGCACTTTATTATTACACTGCTGTAACTGTGAAATTTTGTCAGGATGGGATAAATAAAGTATTCGATTCAATTCGATTCGATTCAATTCAATCCGATTTGATTCAATTCAATTCGATTCGATTCGATTCGATTCAAGTCAATGAAGTCCAGTAAAAGGAGCAGAGGCTGGAGCCAAATGCATGACAGGGGGTGTGTTATTGTTTATTTAGTGTTTTCCTGGAGCTTAAACACATTAATGCATAAAAGGCAGAATATTTCAAACATTCAGAAATACTGAATTTACTTAGCCTAGAAATCTAGACGCCCCTTGTGGCCGCAAATTGAATTTGCTACAGGAGCAGCACAAGCTTTAGCTGTAGGGGTTTGGCTCCCAGGCTAGAATTTACTATATTTACAGATTGAAATGTGGAGTTTCTAATGAAATATGAGCCAAAACTGAGTATTTGTTTCACAGACTGTTCCTGTGTTTTATAATGTTATGAACTGGATGAATGTAGACCTCATGACTGTGTCTCAGATGATTCTTCACTTCCTCATTTGTTTTTATAGGGGAACCTTGTTGTTTTTTTACTTGCAGTGTGTAGAAGGAGACTATTCATTCTTTCACATTTTTTGTAAATATCAGAGTCAGATTAAGCAAAGCAAAGCAAACCTCAGCTATATACAACAGCTACAAGGACTGCAGTATTAGTATTTTGACTATTATTTCCTCTCCACAGCTTCAGAAATAGACGAATGGAAACAGTTCAGTCTGAGGAGACACTGAGTCACAGGTATTACACACACACACACACACACACACACTAACACACACACACCTTGTCCAGTTGTTATTTCAGTGTGTTGTTGTTTGACGATGGACGTGTGTTTGTTCTGCACCTTTCTGCTGTTTTCTGCCTCAGGAGGTGAGCTCATATTTACACAGAAAAACAAGTGTATATGTGTGTGTGTTTTAATTATTTTATTTCTGATGGTTTTGTTTTTAATTTATGATGTAAAGACTCATCACCTGATGAATGTGTCACCTGTCCTTTCAGCTCTGCTTTGGTCTCCACTACTGCAGACAATGCATTTATGTTTATTAACCTGACTACACTCAGCTGGTCAGAGTTTTTTTCTTTGACATATTGTTTTTATTCATGATATTTAAGCAGAATATTGTTTGGTTTGGTATTTTTTTCATGTCATGTTTTTTTTTTCATTAGATTTCTCCTGAAGGGGTGGGTGGGCAAGGGGTATTGTATTTGGTTCAATTTGTTTGTTAATACTTTAGCTGCAAATTGGTTGATTTTATACCAAATTGGGTTTATATTACCAGTGACCCAGAATGGGTGTGGTTACATTTTCAGAAAAGTAGGTCAAAATTAACTTTTTATACATTTTTTATTTTGTATTTTTCCATTTATGTATAATGGGCAAAATTTAAAATCGTTATAAACTGTCAGTTTTAACTAAATGTACTTTGCAGAGATATAGAAATTATCTTTAGGCATCACCTTCTTTATGAAATTTTTTGTTACATTTTTTACTTACTACTTTACTTATAATGAGTGACATTTTAAATGTTTAGAAAAACATAATTTTGTTTCAGTTCACTTCAAAGTTGGCACATATATAATTTTTATATTTATTAAATATGGTTAAAAGAGTGGATCGATGCCAAAATGAGCTACACTATGTGCAAAGGGTGGGGTTTGTTTTGCCTGGCACCACTTGTTTATTTGTTTGTTTGTTAACACATTAGCAGCAAAACTATTGGTTGTATTCGCACCAAATTGGGCTTATAGTTTACCCAGAAAAGATGTGGTTACATTTTGTAAAAAAGTAAATATAAGTAAATCTTTTTTCCCCCTCTCATTTACTCATAATTGGGCAAAATTTCAAATGTCTCTAAAATCATAATTTTGTATCATCAAATCATATATTGAATCAATTAATATGATGACATCAGATGGATCTATGCCAAAATAAACTACAATGCGTGCAAGGGGCGAGGTTTGATGTGCCTGGTCCTGAATGAAGAATTCAGTCCCAAGGAGAGCATTTACAGTTCATATAGACCATGTACATATGAAAATGCAAAATTCCATTAAAAAACTAGAATGACACTCAGTAGAGCGCAGACCTCCGCCAACTGCAACCCCCAATTCTTAGGGACCATGTTTGACCACATGTTCTCTGTCTTCCAGTCCTCAGTTCTGCAGAAGATGGTTGGTCCATGAAGGTTCAGGCCGAGGTTCGGGCCATGGAAGGTTACCCCGTGGTGTTGCCCTGCACCTTCAGCCACCCGCAGCACTCCCAGCATGGCTCTCTGCAGGTCCTCTGGCGTCTGGGTCACGGCGCAGGCTCCACAGTCCTGTTTCGCTGCACCAGCCGGGCCGGATCCTCTACCTGTGACCTGGGACCCCAGCAGGACCAGAGGTATCGCCTGGAGGGAAATCCCAGAGAACATGACCTATCTCTGAGGATCAACAGCGCCGCCCTGCAGGACAGTGGACGCTACTACTGCAGGGTGGAGGTCCAGGGGAAAGAACATGTGAGCTTTGAAGACAAGATGGGAACCAGACTGAGAGTGGAGGGTATGTTTAAACAGAAAATAACACTCTCATTATTATAAAGATGATTTTCAGTCTGTATTGATAAATATCAGGGATTGTTGTTATTTGTTTGAATTTAACCCTTAAAGAGCTTTAGAAACAGCCACTGGCAACCAAAACATCTACTGAACTAAAATGTATAATAACTTGTGATCCACTAATCCTATCAATCCATGTAAATAATTGGCGTAAAATGCTTTTTGTCATCTTTTCATGGTCATCAGATATGACTCATTTGGACGTTCAGAGGATCTGTAGTTACTGGAAACACAATCATCTTCTACAACATTGATTCTCCAGTTAAACCCACAGAGTTTGATCAGTGACAGTGAATAGAGATGCTTGGTTTATGTTCAGTTAATGATATATTTTACTGAAAACATAACTTTTCTTCAGTTTTCTCTGGTTTTGATATAATAACCCTCAACTTTAATATGAGTTTTTATGAACATCTTCATAATCAATAAAATAAATAAACCAAAAACATGATTTTCACTGAAAAAAATGCTAAATACAAAGGATCATATTATAATAAATGGTCTTATAGTAATATAAGTTTAGTTCACTTTGTGCACAAATATTCACAATAAATCTCCTTCACGGGGCAAGTTTAAACCTTTACACATGTATGTATTATCCATTGAATTTATATAAACTAATAGAGCTGTGGGTTATATAAAAACATTGAGATAATCTTAATATATATTATGGGGACAATTGTCTATTATAGCCATTTCTATATTGGATTTATATGGGTTTACATTTGGCACATGTATGTGTGGAGGCACGGAAAAGGCAAAGACTTCATGGACAATGGATTTGCTTCAATCAGGCGGTCCGTTGTGTATTTATTTGTAGAATTATATATATGATGGTCGTTATATGTTGTATTAATATCATTGGATATAGTTTGTATGGTTTGATACTGTGATAAAGGGGAGGGTCACATTAAAAAAAGTTAAGTGTTCACTTTTCCCCACTCCTTTTACATATATGTAAATATAATAAATTGTAGTATTTATTTTGCATAACAGTATATTTGTATATACTGGTAACTTGCTTGGGGTATTTGCGTTTGTTGATGGTTGTATCATGTTTTTTATATGTTCAAAATAAAACATTCATTCATTCATTCTACATAGAGAACATTTCAGAGTTTGGCTTTTGTCACTTTACTTCGGATAAGCCTCTACTTCTACTTTTGTCAGAGCTAGTTTTGACTAAAGTATCTGTCTTTGCACTTGAATGAATGAATGAGTTTATTTTCCTGTTAGCTTGCACATCAATCCCAATCTAATACTATATAAATAACAAACTCACAACACAAAAAAAGGAATAGGCTAGAAGCAAAATCTTATCATTTTGCTTATCCTATGCACCCTATACCTGCTTATGTCAAATTAAATATGTACAGCATTGAGCATTCACACCATAACATAAAAAACAGCAACGACAGAAACATATCTGTTATCTCATTCCCATATTCTTATATAATTTCAAATTAAAGCGTTTTTTTTTTTTTTTTTTTTTTTGTAGGATCGCCCACCGTAAATTCATCATCATGTCCATTCTGTAATTTCACACCCACAACCCCAGTCTGTCTAAACTTACATTAGTCCTCACTAGTCCATTCACAAACACGAAGGTCTCTGAAATGATATCTACTTTCTCAATTTCAAAAACAATAAATAAACAAACAAATAAACACAAATGGTTTGGCTTGAGGAGAGTGTGTGTGCTCTCTGTTCTGCAGCACCTCCAAAGATCCTCAGTCTGTCGGTGGAGGGCAGTGATCAGTCCGGTTACAGAGCTCTGTGTCGGGTCCAGGGCTCCCCGTTGCCCGACGTCCAGTGGCTGGGTCCAGATGACCTCCTGGAGGGCTCCCCGGTTGGGTTTGAGGGTCCTCTGGCTCAGGGCTCAGTGACGGCCCACTTCCACACGGTGAGCCAGCTGAGGGACGTGGAGCCGGACCAGCAGTACACCTGCAGCGCCTCCAACCCACTGGGCAAAGACCAGGCCACCCTGTACGTCATGAGACCCCACCCCACACCGTCTGTGGGCAGGGCTTCATCACCGCTGCTCCTCCTGCTGATGTCCCTCTGCCTGGGGTCAAAGGTCATCCTCCTGGTGGGGATGGGGGTGTGGATGGTGCAGGGAGGGGCTCTGCAGGGGCTTAACTGTTGGTGGAAATAATCGTACACTATCTGATTATTTATCTATGTATTATATAAGTAAATAAATAATTATACTCATTAATATCACACATGATGAATATTTGACTGGTTATAATGATTCAAAATGTGTGACTTTATAGAGAAAATAATGATAAAGACATTAAAATAAAACATAAAATAACATCAGAGGGATATTGGTATTTCACAAACTAGGTTAATGTTCTATATATCACTCATCCAGTCCAGTCCATTTTATGTACTAATGTATAAATATGTTGAAATAATAATGTATTTCTAAATATTATACTAAAATGGTCATATTACATCTGAAGTCGACAATGTGCATGTGTAAATTCTCATTTTATTTTTAGCCGCTGCCCATATTGAAGGTTACAGGTGACTTTATTAATATAATATAATATAATTAATTAATTAATTATAATTAATATACTCGACATTATTAACATTTGGCAAAAACTACCTAATGAGCTAAATGTCAGTGTTTTAAAGTGATGGAGCGCAGCAATATTTTAAATGTTTTCTATTGAAAATAGTCGATGCAGTTACACCATAATTACAATAAGGTACCTTGTAATTCAGTCCAGATTGTGTTGTATTTCATTGGTTGAATGTTCTACATATGATAGATCATCTATATTATAAAAGCCAAGTGGCCTCTGTGTTTGTTTACGTGTGTGTATCTCAGGGGTCAATATAAAATCCAGAAAGAGCTGACAGCTGCAGTTTGGCACACTGGTGTATTTTTGGTCAAGGAAGACAGGAGCAAAAAGAGCAAGTTGACAGGACCAATACTTCTGGGAGATATTAGTAATTGTGGAATACAATAGTCTTACAATCACATTACTATACCCAGAATGCTTTGGCGGTGACTGCTGGACAAATGCAGTACAGTATGCACGAATACACAACAGCATTAAACTACTACATCAAGAACAACATGGATCCCCAAGGGTCAAGGCACTAGTACTATATAATTGCACTAATTCCTACTGTATATTTATATATATATAATGCAATTTCATAATATTTAACCTATAGAACAAAATCAGAATGTTGAACACAGTGTTGTGTTTCTCAGATATTCTAGATTTATTGTAGAAATCTCACCAAAACAAGTCTACATAAAAACCAACTCAATATATCAGTGTCAGACTAATTAAATCAGGTTCTTCAGTTGGATCTTTTAGAACAGATGATCCATGGAACTTAGAGGCTACAAAAAAATAAATAAATAAATAATAATAATAAAATAATAATAATAATAATAAAACACGGAACCATCTATATTTTCCTTACAGTTAAACAAAAAAAAAAAAAAATCCAAATATTCTAAGCTTCATCAAATCACAGCCATGATAACATTCAGAGGTATTATTATTAAATGTTTATTTGGTTTTGAGTCTCATAAGATAGCTAGTTAACTTGACAACTAGCTGCTTATCAAGTTAACTACCTAGTAAAAAACAAAAAAAGATTCTCATGGAAGGAAAGTTTAAATCTAATGCTATTGGTTGATGTGCCCTTGAGTAAGGCACTTAACCCCCACATGTAAACTATATACAAATAACATTTCTTAATCATGGCTAAAGGCAGGCTGTAGTTTAGTTTTGCTAAAACTACTCAGAATTTCCCTACATTGTGCGTCACAAATTTGCCTGTTCATAATAATCACAACCACAATGTGATGAAACAAAAAAAAGTGACAGAAACAAAATTAGACAAGCTATAGATTTAATTCATTACATCAGATCCTAGAAATTATACACCTCCAAAAATTAATCTGCTGTAAGATGTTGTGTGACAGTATGTAGGCAAAGTTATTTAATAATGCAGTTATGCTAATGCTGCTTAAGAGGTAGCAAGTAATTCATTTTAGATATTCATAGCATTATTGCATGATTTTTTACAAAGAATATGATGAAAGCAGAAAAAACTAATTGGTTTTCTAGCTTTCTGAACCTGTTATAATAGAGGTATATTTCTACAGTCATTTAACGGTTTCATATCAAGAAGGAGTTAGCGTAACAGATTCGAGTTCAGTTTGGAAATGACTGCAGATAAACCTTGTATAACCACATGTAAAACAACAACATTAAACCATAATGAAACCACCACTGTGGCAACAAATGTCAGACGCTATGGGTGAGTTTGAAACAACATCGTATGAACAAAAATCATCAGACATTGACCTGCAGTTCTGCGACAAAGACAAAACCAGACTCAGATTCAGGGTAAAATGGATCAGATTATGGTTCAGACACTACTGGTTATTTCATCAACAGTTCAGGTCATATGTTATGTAAAACTTTAACTCAGACCAGAAAAGTTTAGACCACCACGAGACAGAACCAGCAACTATTCAGACAACACAAACAAGCATTTTCTTTTCCCAGCCATCTGAATATTCATTGAATGGAGTCTGAACGTTTTTTGACTAGATGGAAAAAAAAAAATTGGGGTCCTTGTAGCAGACGGGATGCATCGCCTTACAACAGTCTTCATCTCTCCAGCCAAAGTCTTGACCAGATTCCAGACTGACGATGGCACACTGTCCGTCTTGAACCGAACCGGGCTCCCCGTCGCCCCAGTTAGTGGCGTCAACCAGGTCCCCGTTCAGCCAGTACCAGTCCCCAGTCATAGAGCTGCGACGCATTCCAATCCACAGCATCTGCAGATGTGCACTGTTGATCTTCATTATTGTTGTGTAGATCTGTGTCTGCAGGTTGGCACTAGCAAAGCTCACCAGCTCCAGGCTCCTGCTTTTGCAGTACTGAACAGACTCACGCCAGCCATTAGCCTCCGATCCAATTTCTACCACCGCTGGTTTCAACACACAACCCCTGTAATCTGGAGTGTAGATAAAAGAAAGTAGGTGAAAAAATGAGAAAATAATATAAACTAGTAGAGTATATAAAATAGTAATATAAACTAGAGAATCTCAGT
>JAPSES010015126.1:0-13786 GCA_029822895.1 Maxillicosta whitleyi
TGACCCACTTTAATTGAATTGTTCTGTCTATGGAACTGAACTAAAATGATTATTAATATGTTAGTTTAATTTTAACATTTCAAGTCATCACCAGGGACTCGACCAGGACTCGACCCTTTGGTGGACCGGATTTGTTCCCTGGGCCACATGTTTGACCCCCCTGATTTAAACTCTGCTCTAACTCTGCAAAACTCTGATTGGTCCATAAAGACTACACCTGATCGGCATAGTCTCTGATTGGTTGGAAAAGATTGCCCGGTTTCTAAAAACTTTAAATGGGTGGTAGAGTCTGTGGTGGTTTGTGAGGACCAGGTCTGATGTTCTCTTCAGATTGCCTTGTGCAGACAGGATGAGGTCAGTGAGCTGCACTGAAGAGCAGATGTAGGCCATCGCTCCATTACACAGCTCCACCTCTACATCTGTGTGTCTGTGTGCTCATTATGTATGCATGCGTGAGCTTCGTGTGATGACTAATCTACTGCTGTTATGCGTGCTCTGTTTGAGTGTCGCCACATGAAACACAGAAAACGGCGTTAAAGGAGCAGTCCAACATTTTCACGGAGCCCTGTTCTCCTCAGATGTTCGCCTTTAGGTCAAACAGAAGCAGAAGGAGGTCTGGGTTCTAAACGGTTCCACTACCTCTGGTCTGAGATGTGAGCTGAATGACCTGCTAGAAGAAGAACCCCAGTGTTTCTCATGTCTGGAGGGATGTTCCTTTAAACCCTGTGTTACACTGAATGCATCCTTAACCTGAAAGACATTTGTTGAAGTAACATGTTTTATTCATTCAAGACCTGAACTCCAGATTCACAGGAAAAACACAAACGTTCATTACCACTGGTGGGGTAGAACCAGGGGATAGACACAGTAGATAGAATGAGGGGATAGAACCATTGGATCGAACCTGGGTATAGAACCATTGAGTAGGACCAGAGGATAGAACCAGGGGATATAACCAGTGTATAGAACCATTGAATATAACCACTGGATTGACCCAGTGGGTAGAACCAGTGGATAGAATCAGGAGATGGAACTACTGGATAGAACCAGTGGATAGAACCATTGGGTAGAACCAGTGGGTAGAAAAGATAGTCTCCTACAGTCCTAAGCCGCAACTTCAGACATTTTTTTCAGTGGAAAACCTACAAATATTTCACAGATACTGAAATTAAATTAATTTCTATTGAATAATCACTGAAATAATTTATCCAGTACCAGAATAGTTCAGTATTATTGTTTTTGATGTGTTAATTGAGCCATTTATTAATTACTGCTACTCCCACTTTGTAAAAACCAGAGCCACCTATGGTGTTCCCCCTGGCTCTATCATAGGTCCTATAATGTTTGTATAAAATAAATGCACAGATGTCTGGTGGAGGTTTACCTGTTCTAACGTTAGATTTGTAAAAAGGCAGTGCTCTGTTTTTTCTTTAATGAAAGTTTCAGTGGATTCCAGGTTTTTTCATCCTTTCAGACACACGTTTCACTCGATTCTTCACCGATACTCTTTTAGCCTCAGAACAATAGGCATTTTAGTTTTTCTAGCTGCATTTTTGTGTATGTTTTGTCTTTTATGACATTTTTTTTTTACTGTACATGATTTGTGTTTTTCTGCCTTTTTTTTGTTGCAGCTTTTACATAGTTTTCATCTTCCCACACAATTTAAATCCACAAATATCGTCTGTTTTCTTCAACTTTCACCAATAATTTTTTTCAGGGTATTCGAATGGAACCTTTTTATTGATGTTTGGCTGCACTGTCCAGCTCTAGTTACATGAGTTACAAAAGGTATTTTTTACTCTGATTGGACTATTTCTCCCCTTATTTTCCCATTATTAATGACATGGAAACACAGCCTTAGTTTCGATGCGTTTTAGTGGATAAACCAGTGTAAACCAGTGGAGGCTGATTCGTGTTCACATCAGACTGCAATGAATTATTCACACTGATTCTGTCTCTCTCTCTTTCTCACACACTCTCCATGTGTCCTGATGCTCGCTCGGCCACTGTCTGATGCTTCATTTTCACATATTCAGTCGATCCTCTAGAGGTTTAACATGTTTTATTAAGTCTAATTCACTCGGAGGTTCATTGGGAACCAGGTCACTGTTACACTTTGTTCCGTTTAAAACAGGGTGGATTATATGTGAGTGTGTCGGTGTGTGTTGTGAGTGTTTTGCTGGGGGATGGGATGTATCTGTTCATTGTGACTCAAAGCCCTGCAGCGTCTGTTTAAAGCCTCGACCTCCTTTACTCCTCACTCCTTCTCTTCTTCTACTGTTCGTTATTCTGCTTTAGACCATTTTAACAGGAAACCGTCACAGGGTTGATACGATGCTCTACGCCGGGTCATGTGACTAATGAATGCAGCTGAACGAGGAGGAAGGCGGGCTTTGGTAACCTCGTCAAGATGATCACAGATGTCATTTAACTGCGCTTAAAAAATGCTAAGAGTTCCGTTACATTAAAAACTGACAATGTACAGAATGTGACTGTACTGTAAATGGGTTCACAGTTTTAAGTACAGATGTTGTAACCGTTAAGACATTTTAGTATATTAAAAATTAAAGGGAAAAGACCTGGACGAACTAATCTATATTTAATAATTCAGATGTAATTGTCAATAGTTTGAATGATTTCCCAGGCACAACTGGACGGTTCCGTTCTGCCACAATATTTTATCACCTCCATCCACTTCTCATTAAGTTTACAGATTCACTTTTAGTGCAATGAATGAAGGAATGATCTGTGATGTCTAAAAAGACCCGATTCTAGTCAATAATAGTATGGAAAAGTCAATGTTTTCATCCGAGTTTAGAAAGAATATCAGCGTAAACAAAGTGTATGTATGAATAAATACAGGTGAAGTTGTCCGTATAAATTATCACTATTGTGATAATTACATTTTCATGGTATAGTTATTTTTTTGTTTTTATTCATTATTGCAATACACAGATAAAACAGTGTTTTCATAAAGTTGAATAATAATAATGATAATAATACAAATCTTTCTTGTTTTTGATCAAAATAAACGTACATGCAGCTTGTTGAAACCAGTGCTCATCAATTGTGTTTTAACAGAATGACATGGGGCCCCATCAGGGAGGTTTCCTACTGAGATGTCATTGTCAATTATTCACTTGTTGTTTGAAGGAGGAAAAAAAAAAAAAAAAGGGGGGGGGGGGGGGGGGGTTACAAAGGCTAAATTTAACGTACGAAAAAGTAAAAGGTCACCCGTGTCATGAACAGATAAAAACCCAGTGAAAACCTCAGTAAAAGTAACATCAGTCTCATATTTAGTCTTCACGACTTTTATTCAAACAGGAAAACAAATCATTCAGTGAGGTGAGACCACATCACCTGTTACCGGGTAGATTTCACATTTGAATGGAAATACGTCAACTCCTTTAAAAAAAAAAAAAAGAAGAAGAAGAAGAAGCTGATTTAAACCAGAGCAGGTGAAATAATCTCATCTCACTGTATATTTTAGCTTTTGTCTCAGGCTGAAAAGAGAAACTAAACAGTGTTTATTTTTTTTTGTGCCATTTACCCACAATGCATTGCTGTATATTTCAAACATCATTCAGAAACATCAACATAGAGATTTTTTTTTGTTAAATAAGAGAAAATAAAAACACATTGTTTCATATTCTGGCAAAGTAAAAGCCATAGATACAGAGCACAGTGATCATAAATAAATCAGTAAATAAAAATAAATCCATTTGTTCAGCGTCACGGAACAAACGCAGTGCCTTCGTCATCACCATCACCATCATCATCATCATCATCATCATCACCAGTACTCAAGACAAAAGTGCAAAAACTGACCAAAAGAATAAATATTACATCAGAGTGAACAATAACAACGACAACAAACAGACAGTTTATTTATCAGCTGAATCTGATCAATAAAAACTGACCAATCAATAAAAAGTGCATGTTTCAATTTCAAACAGCTGCAGCTTTAATACATTATTTTCCTTATTTATACGTGAATTTGTTAAATATTTTGTCGACCGATAGTTTCTTTTGATAGAGAATTATTTTTAAAAACAGATAAAAATCTTTATTTCGGACCAGCTGACACATGAATAAAATAATGTTCATGTTTAGTCTTGTTTTATGGCCTAATACAGTCAGTCTACCAGAGGACTCCACAGCTTTTTTATTATTACATTAGCAGATGTTGAGTGCTTATATCACGTAAATACATTAAAAGAATCCTGCTTTAATACATAATCATGTAGTTATTTATCTCACAGTCCAACAGGTATCACTGTTAATAGTCTGTGTATTAGTCTGGTAGTAAAACATATGTTAACAAGTGCAACGTTACTCGTTTTAGTATAGCTATTACTATCTGTATTTGTCAGGCAGTGCTACGACAGCAAATCAGAGCTGATTTAGGTAAAAAACCAAACACAATTATGAGCTGTGGGAGGTATTCAGAGAAAAACCAAGACTCAAACATTTGCGAATACACTGACATTAAATGAATCTGCCTGAAAAACTCAGAAATGAACTTGAATATTCTTTGATATTCAAGTTCCACGACTACATGACAATAACTGACTTTATTTTCTGAGTTTTTCTCCGAATGTTTCCCCCCTCCTGCAGTTCAACAAATGCGTTTTTCCTCATTTATTTCCAATCAGCCATCGCAGACTTTACAATCAGCTGATCTGTGTTCAATAAATTAAACCATTGTTTTAAAGACACAGCATTAAGAACAAATATCAGCCTGATCCTGATGTCACTGTTTCTAAATGAACTCTCTAACTTCAGTTTTTTTTTGTTAAAATGTTTTACTACAAAGCAAATTAAATATTATTGCACAGTTAGAGAAGACATTTGTTTTGTTTATTGCTCAGTAAATTAAACACACACTCCCTGATTTTGTTTTTAAGTCTGAAAAACTCACATCTTTAAATTACGTTGAGGTAAAAACACCAGAACTGAGCTTTTAGTAGAAATACAAAGTCTGTGGCAAAACCAGGGACTGCAAATGTAAAAGACAGAAGACATCATATTCTGTATTTTGGCAAACAAATCAGTCATCTCACTTAATCTGTGCCAATATGAGTCAATTTTGTAGTTTAAAAACAAGAAATTTACAAGAAAATGACCCTTCATAAGAAACATAGTGCTCTTCAGTGCCCTTTTGAGTCATATTAAAAAAGTTTTCCGTCCTAAAAATGTTGACATCTTCACTTGGAAAAATGTGCCTTTGAATCAGAAATCATCTCGTTCCCAAAAAACCCTAAAATGTTCCTCCAAAAACATCACAACAGGGTAAAAATGTGTCTTTCCTCAAATAGAAACCCTGAGAGGCTTTTTCACTTCACTTTCAGCAAATAAAGACAGAGGAGGAAACGTGCAGCAACATCAGAGAAGCTGAACGTGACGCCTCTGCATTAAAAATTCATTTAGAGAATCAAACAGCAGCAGAAGACGAAGGGCGTTGCACTTCAGGGACGTTAAACCTCCGGAAGAACTGTAGCGCTGGTTTCAGATCATGTTCATGTGCATCAAACACACGCGTGTCACACGTTAAAAATACAGGAGTCGAATCAAACTGTTTAGTGTTTGTAACAAAGCATGCTGAAAAACGCTGCTACTCTCATTGAGAAAATTCAATAATCAATCAGTAAAATCCTCATTGTGGTGAATCTGAGGCTCATTAGTTCATTTGGGTTCAAAATTAAACCAAAACTCAATTATCTGTTTCCAAAACACAACTGAAAGAGACAGATAAACGGATAGATTAAAAAGCAGGACGTTACTGTTAGGGAGTTTGTGATGTGTGTTTCTACTATTTTATTATAGAAAATACTAAATCTGATAAATGTCCGATATTCCAAGATAATAATAATAATAATAATAATAACACATTCCTGTAATCATTGTTTAGAAATGTCAGAGAGAATAGAGAGGACTGTGTTTGAGAGCTACTTTGACAGTACAGGTAGTCCTCGGGAACCCAAATTTCCATGTAAGTCGGAACTAACCCTTTAGTACCCCTAAATACCCCCTAAATATCTAATCTCTAGTAAAAAATAAGATACTGTACTTACTGTACATATAGTATACAGTACGTATGTACAGGAATGGCGGACGAGACTCCGGCGTCGTAAAGTTGAAATAACGTAACCTGAGGACTACCTGTACAGTGGTAATCTACTAGAAAACTGCGACTTTAGCTGCTTTAGCACACAGCAGTTAGCAAACAAAGACCACAGAGTATTCGATTACTCAAGAATTTAAGTTAGAACACAAGTGTATAAAGAGTGGTAGTTGACAACCATTTCATGTGGAAGAAATACTCTTGCACCATTACAATAGGGGTCAAGCAAAGGATACTTTTATGTTGTTTGCTAAAATGTTCTAGTTCAGTGCATAGTTACCAGCAAAGGTTGAAAATGAATCTAAATGTTAAAAGTTTAAGCTTTACTTAATGTTACCAATGTGTTTCAAAGTTATGTTACAGTAAATACTACACTCATACAATAGTTTCAAGGCAGGCACCTTTTTCTCTGCTTGCTAATATTAGCTAACTAGCTTAGCATGGTGTTGTTAGCATACACAGATGAATGTATCTGTTTTTAAAGCAATGCAACTTGTGTTTTTTCTTTAACATTTTAAAAAGCATTTACTCCACGTCAAATATTATGGAACTACTTTATCTAAAATTACAACTTACTATATGATAAGTCTCCCATGATTAATATTTAATCATCTTTATCGACTAACAGCGGTGCTTTGAGCTAGTTAGCTAACATTAGCTTCACTAGTATTTCCTCTATTTGATGCACAGTATTTACTCGAATAGTTCTTACCTACCTAAGTTTAAGGTAAAATATAAGGAACTTAAAATTCGATGATCATTGTTTGCTAACAACTGTGCATTAAAGCAGCTCGTATTTTTCTTAGACCAAAGAACTTTTGGTTCATAAATTAACAGTATTTTGTGCATTTAATTAATGTATGTTTTTGAGCCATGCCCTGACCCAGTTATTAATATTTTGTGAGCTTTGGTTTTATTTTAAAACACAAACTAACCAAATGATATCCAGATTACGGTGTCTCCAACTCTTCTTCTTCCTCTGGTGATGTGGGTGTGGCAGGAATGTCATCCTCCTCTGTTGCCATGGTTGCAGTAGGTGACCCGGTTGCTGATGATGCTGGCGTGGTCATCTTCTCGTAGGTCCTGCGGCGTTGGCGTCGTAGTGTCTGACTCTGCAGCTCCTTCACCTCCTGAAGAACCTCCTGCGCCTCCTTCCAGGAAGACACCGCCTCCTCCAGCAGACGCTCAGCCTCAACCCGTCGCCGCACCACCTCCACCTCCGCATCTTCATCCTCCTGCACATCCACATCCATATCCTCCTCCGAAGCCACCAGGGGGGATGACTCATGAGGCTTTTCAGGGGTTTTGGGTGGTGACATAGTTGGGGAGTTTGGACTTGGAGACTCTGTGCTCATCAAATGAGGAGAGTCAGATTCGCTGCCTTGAGGAGAATCCAATCCTTTGATCACTGACGACTTTGGAGGTGACTCAGGAGTCTTCTGAACAGCAGCATTCTCCTCTTTGTAAACATTATCAGTTGTTCTGTTCAGTTTGGATGAAGACACGTCGTCAGAACTCTTGGTTCTTGGAGAGCTGCTGCTGCTGCTGCTGCTGTTGGTGGCAGCTTGAGGCGAGTGTTTGAGTCGAGGCGAGTCGTTTGTTTTGGTGGCAGGTGAATGTGATCCTTTGGAGCGAGGTGACTCAGTGGCTTTGGAACGATTCTTCTTGGCTTTGGATCGAGGAGACTCTCTTCCTCTGAGACGAGGAGAGTCTTTTCCTTTGAGACGAGGAGAGTCGCTGCTTCTGCTCCTTGAAGACCCAGATGACCTGCTGAAGACGAAGACACAAAGACCATGAAAACCTGAGAGTAAAACTAGCTTGAGATATGGGCAGATACTATTTGAATCCAGTTGTTCTACAAGTCCTCTTCTAGAAAGGACATTCCTTCATACAAAAACACAAAATATTTCAACTCAGAAGATAATTACATCAAAGGTGGATTTTCAGTATTCCTGCTCTAGGTTCAATGTACTGTAGTTGATCTCCTCTGAATAAAGACTAAAGACTAAAATATGTTGTACAATAAAACACTAAACTTTAGTGATAACCCAAACCCAACAACTTGCTCTTGTATAATGTTTCCTACTGACCTGGAGTGAGGAGAGTCGGTTCCTCGGAGGTGATGGAGTCGAGGTGAGTCGATGCTCTTCAGATATGGAGAGCTGCCTCCTCTCTCTCTCTCTGCTTTGGCCTTCTGCAGCTCCTGGTGATCAGACGGCAGATGTTTATGTTTGTGTCACAGTATTTCAATGTGGACTCACTCATTTTAAAGACGAGGACCACACCAGGGATGGTTCTGCTGTCCAGTACCTGCAACCTCATCTCCTCCAGAAGCTCCTGAGCTCTCTGCATCCTCTGGGCGATCAGGCTCTGCAGCTGACCCACCGGCTGACCCGTGGCCCCACCCCCTGCCTCCTCTTCTGTCGGGCAACGACGAAGAGCCGATCGCAGCTCTGAACGAATCATGGCAGGTCTGAGGAGGAACAGAAGAAGAACAAAGTTCAGAGTGGACACCGCACCGGACTGAACAAGATCAAAACAGTTTACATCTGAACTTTTCTAAAAATATATTTTTATGAACATCAGCAAGATCATTCAATCTGTATTTTTTTAATCTCAACCCTCTGATTTCATTGCTAACATTAGCTAAGCAGCTTAGCATGGGGTTGTTAGCATACACAGATAAACATGTCTGTTTTTAAACCAATGTTACAGCATTTATTCAACCTCAAATATTAATAATCTAACTACTTAACTTTGAGGTAAAATTATAAGTTACTATATAATAAGTTACTTATATATTTGACCATCTTTACCTGCTAGCAACTGTTAGCTAACATGAGCTTGTGTGTGTGTGTGTGTGTGTGTCGTATCTGTTGTGTCTCTTCATCACGTTGAATCTTGTGCATCATTTTGTCTTGTTATGTCTGACTTTGTTTTTGTTTTGTGTCATTTACATGTTTTCATCTCGTGGCAAAACCATTTATGTCTGGTTACATCATTTGTGTCATTTTTATTATTATATCATTGCACCATTTTGTCTCATAACATCCTGTTGCATCTTTTACATAATTTCGGTCATGTTGAGTCATGTGTCATTGTCATTTGCCTAATTTTTTATTATTTTGGTTAAGTTTCTAGTGTTAGCATATGAAGCAATGCATCAAATTATTTCAAGCTAATGGTATTTTTTTGTTTGTTTGTTTGTTTTCATATTTTCTAATTTTGTTTGCACTTTTAGTTTCTGAACTATAAAACCCTGCAGAGAGCTATTTCTTACTTCTTAGATGAGGTAATATTTCTTTTTATTTTCAGTCAGATCACAATGGATTTAAGACCTGTGGAAGGATCTTTATGTGGTTTAGGAAATGTGTGTTTATGGTGTTTTGCTTGGTCTACATCTATGGTGACCTGGACTGAGGTTATTAGTGGAAAATGACTGAGTGATGGTAGATAATCCACATAATACAAAGCTTATCCCTTACAGCTGAAGTGAGTTTTCAAAGCTGCTGCTGCTGCTGCTCTTAACTCTGTAAACTGATGATGCACTTAAGGTCACCTGAGGACAAATTACACCATGGACTTTTTTAATCGTGATTTTACATCTATTTTACAGCGCTTAACAAATTAAATTATTAAACCAAGAAACCACCTGATAGTGGGTGGAGGTGGAAGAATATATTTATTCAACACTGTATGTTCAGACCAGTGAAAGTATATGAATTACTCACAGAAATACTTTGAAATTCCAGAGTTACTTTAGTATTTTTTGTTGAGAGTTACCTTCACTGAATTCTGAGTGGTTTGTATAAGTGCTCACAGTAATTTTGTCATGTTGTTACGTATTTTTTTTATTTTACAAAGAACACAGAGAGACCAAAGTAAAGATCTTAAATTCTCATTATTTTTACTTTTCCAACCTATTGAAACTCCGTGATACACTTCTGCTGCCTCCATTTGATCATCGGAGTCATGATAGTACTTTGCCTTATTAGTGTTATTTGTGCTGTGTTTGTGTACCTGGAGGACAGGACTTCATCCATGGAGGCACAGCGGCTCCGGCCCTGCATACTGAACCTCTTTCCTGGCTGAGGAGTCCGAGACTGAGCCTGGAGGGCCTGGAAGAGACACAAAATAATGACCTTTGAGTGTCAGAAATGTTCAACTCAGACAGAAAAATAAAGTCTGACATCAGTTTGTCTGTTGGGCAGATGTTCAGGGCTCAGATGCGAAAATAAAGGACTTTAATTTAATATTTTTTCATCTTTTGCATTGTCAGGTCGCTGAAAACTGTAGCTCATATATATATATATATATATATATATACCTTTAAGCAATTTGTGAAGCAAAACTGACCTTATTTTGCCTATTACATAAAGTTTTGTGTCTTTGTAGATCCACTAGATAATATTTTTTTTTCAGAAATATCAGGTTGTTCAGGTTATTCACTTTTTTGGTGTGAAAGTATGGTGAGCCAGTGAGGTAAAATAAATGAAATATAGCTGCTGAATTTCAGTTTTGTTTCATTTTGACAGAGACTATGTTCTGTGTTGCACCTGTCCTTCATCTCCAGACTTACCTGTATCTGCTGGTTCTTGGGAGCCTTGGAGGTGTCCATGTGGGGGTGTTTACCCCAGGACCTCTCACTGCCCCTGGGCAGGCTGCCGGTCGTCACTTTGGGCTCTTTGGATGCGGCTCTCAGCTTCGACACATCTGTGCCGGCCCTCTGACGACTGCCGACCACCTGACAGTCCACGCCCCCCACCTGTCCACATGACCCGCCCCTCTGCAGCTCCACACGGAAACTGTTCTGTGGGTCGTAGTCCTCCTCTGCCACCAGGTCCAGAGTCAGCATCCCATGGGAGGAGGTGGACGCCTGTGGTGAGGCATCAGACTACAGTCATTTGTTTGGACAATTTTATGGACAATTTCCCAGCTTGAGATCAATAAATACTTCATCCATCCATCCACCCGTCCATCCATCCATCCATCCACCCGTCCATCCATCCATCCATCCATACTGACAGTCAAACAACAGATGTTAAAGCAGTAACAGATAAAACTCAGCACCACAGCCATGAGGTGTCCTCTGGTTGGGAGGCGGCGTCCATGAGGGATCTTGGCTCTGTCTCTGGTTGGATGAGCTAAAGTATTGTCCTCCTCAATGGTTACCTGAAAAAATACATGTTCAATCTGAAATGTCCAGGACAGTTCAAACATCCTGACTTCTATTAGCAAATCAAATAACATCAGTACATCAAATAAGTGTGGAAGCAGGTTCAGGTACCTCATCTAAAACCCGGTTCTTGGCTTTGATTATGGCCACATTGAAAGCGTTGACCCATGACTCCTTTTCTTCTGGACTAACTGCCAAAAACACAAGATTGGGAACCTGCACACAAACAAACAAACAAACAAATAAACAAAAATCAGGATGCTTCATATGTCAAAACACACCCATAAACAGTACAATGTGAGACAGACTTTGTGTTTTTCTGTATACGTCATAAAAAGTTGTTCTAAATAAAAATGATTTGACTCTTTAACTAAAAAAAGTATTTTGCTGCTGCTAATGTAGCTAAAATTTAGAGTAGTAAGTGTAGCTACTGTTAGTGAAGTTTTTCACTGTGGTTTATAAAACTTTTGTAATTGTTTTAGCAAACATTTAATGCTTAATTAGTTTGAACATAATCTTGGTCAGTTTGGGTAATGTGGCTCTGTGACTAATGCCTTGTTTATCTTAAATACAGCATTGTATTGTAATGGTGGTCAATTTTAGCATCAACATTAGCATTTAGCTAATCTCAACATTGTTCTAGTGCAGTTTTTCATTTTTTAAGGATAACTACTGCACCTGATGTCATTTATTTATGTATTATTAATTTATTTCAGCTCATGTTTAATTTTATAAACTGTTACTAAATAGCATTTTGCTAATATTTTTACTTTTTGATGTTTTTACTTAAAATTATTAACCGTACATATTGTCTTGGTATATCGTTTTCCATGGCACTTAATGGTTTGGTCATATGAGAGAAAGTAAACAGAAACCAGTTTTAAAAGCTCAGTAAACACTGATCCATTTATATCAGAGATTTTCCTAAATTTTTTAATTGATGCAAACAATAATAATAATAATAATAATAGTAAGTAAGTTTCTTTGGGCTTTTCCCTTCAGGGGTCTCCACAGCGAATCACATTCACATGTTAATTTGTCACAGGTTTTTACATCAGATGCCCTTCCTGACACAACCCTCTATTTATCTGGGCTTGGGATCAGAACAATGAGACTCCGCCCCCTTGTGGCTACAGGTATAGGTGTGTATAGCGTAAAGGGCCTTACCCAAGGGCCCACCTGAGGATCGAACCGGCCGTCCTCCGCACAAAAGCCAGTAGCGTAATCCACTACTACTGCTACTACTACTACTACTACAATAATAATAATAATAATAATAATAATAATAATCCAAGCATTAAAAAAAGAGTCCAATCACTTCCTGATGCTGTTAAACATACATTTCTATGAACACGATTCACTCATAAAATCTCTTTCCAATTAACTTAAGTGCATTTCAGTTACAGTGAACTTTTCCAATGCAGCAAAGTACAGCATTAAAAAAAAAAAAATACAGTTTCTATTTAGACAAATTAATTTTTAATACACAAATGAACATTTTGGATGTGAAGTCAGTGGGTGTTAATATTTGATTGTGGTGTGTGAACGCCTGCTGAACCAGTGTAAATGTGAGTGTGTTCAGCTGCAGACGGAGAGCAGAGACTCTGCAGGATTATTCTGCTCTAACGTCCTCTGACACTAATGGGATTCTGGAGATTAATCCTCCTCACAGACTCCAACCAATCCCGACGCAGACGAGGAAGAAATGAACCAATGGAGCGACAGCGTGTGTGAGTCGGCCCAAGTACAATAATCTCTGAGCAGAGGACGACACATTCAGTTTGATGTTTCATTACGTCTTCTGTCCGGTCATTGATTTGTTTACACATTTGAGTAACTTTTACAGACGCGTTTATTCTAACTATAGTCAAATAAAGACATTTAAAAACTAAACAGCATAATTAAAGAATCCCTTTAAATAGTTCATTGGAGAATAAATATGAATGAACACTTTTTCTGACAAAATTAATGTAAAAATATGTCATTTACTACAGTTATTTTTCACTGATTTTCACAATCAATTTTTTTTCTCTTATACACACAGTAAATAAGTAAGTAAAGTTTATTTCTATAGTGCTTTATTTATATAAGTGCTTTACAAAGGATCAGTAAAATATAAATAAATACAAGTACAATAAAATACAAATAAAAATACAGTCATATAAAGAACACATTAAAAATAACATGATGGTCATAAAACAACCCCTAGTCTATTGCAGATTAACATGCTTGGAGGAACAGGTGGGTAATCAGATTACTTTTAAAAGCATCATCAGAGTCCAAAGTGCGTAGGCTTTGAAATTAAAGGAGAGCTAAAGTAAATAAGTAAAAAACATCATCTACTATGAACTTCATAACTGTCAGTTTTAGGGGTGGGTATTACCAACAACCTCGCAATACAGGGGTCACGATATGATACATATGGCAATATATGTACATACATGGTATTGGAAATAACGCGTTGTGTCGCAGTAACGAGTGGAGCT
>JAPSES010015163.1:0-13785 GCA_029822895.1 Maxillicosta whitleyi
ATTGCTGCCTTTCTTAGCCAGGACACTTGTTTTAAGATTTTAGTTTTATATCTCAATGGCTTTTCTGGTTATAATAATAATAATAATAATAATAATAATAATAATAATAATAGGAAGAAAGAGAATAATAATAATAATATGAATAATAAATAATGAAAGTAATGGTCTTTTCTTTATAGGGCTGTGTAAATCTGTTTTTGATGTATTGAATTTTCTCTAAACTGTGAAACCATTATTCAGCAGAAGAGCATCTGTTTTTGATTCAAGCACTCAATTAAGAACCTAAAATGTAATTCTCTGAATAAGACCATAAATCACACTGATTTTCCAAATTGCAGAAGTATGTCTTGCAAGCAAATGGTGTAATATTATTATACATTTGATGCGAGTTACGTACATTTTTATAAACCTATCTGCATGTATTTTGGCCATAGCCTTTTTATTCTATTTTGATATTTTTCTACATCAGTATGGGGCTGGACTTGAACTAGTGCTGGAGTAAATGATTACACTGTGTGCACTGCATGTACTGTGTATTGTTTTTTGTACTTAGAAGATTGTTTTTAATATGTGCCCTACTTTTATACATACTGTCCTGTTTTGCAGTCATGCTGCTCACACATGCCTTAAATTATCCTCTTGGGACAAATAAAGTTTTCTGAATCTGAATTTATCAGAATGGACAGATTCCTCCTGACATATTTTGGGCATTATTTCATTTATAACCATAAAACTGAACTCTTTAAAGTAATGCAGTGACATTGTAACAGTGAAATCAATACATTGTTTACACATGCCGTCTCCGTTAGTCCAACGTCTTAGCCATCTTGCATGTAGCGTGATAAGGACAATCTTATTATTTATTTAGGATGGTGGACAAACTCTAAAAATAAAACCTAATTTGCAGGAAACTAATTTGACCTCAAAAGCAGATATTTTGACATAGAACATTATAGCTCTGGTGAATTCTTATCCAAAAGCACCGAGATCACCCTTAGAGTTTTAATTCAATCATTTTTGTTTCTTTTTTCCTGAGATGTTTTGATTTATTTTTCATGTCTTTGAACAGGTTATTCTTTCACAATAAAGAAAAAAGTTCTGAAATAATCTTTTCAAATCTGACACCTACCATTTTCTAATAATCTCTAATATTAGATTTTCTTTGTCTGCATGTTTGTGTCTTGCTTTGCTTTTTGTCTGATGTTGATGCTGACTGTTTTATATTACACTCTGAGGTAAGTTCGTGGTCGATTTAAGGCCATTTAAATTGACTTACTTTTGCTCTTTCAGTGAGTTACTTGGTACAAAGACGAACTGGCCTTGGCTGCTTGGTTTCAATGGTTTCACTGCGTTACTTCAGCTCCTCACCCTGCCCCTCCTTCCAGAGTCTCCAAGCGTTCTGCTCCTGGACCTAGGAAACCGCCAGGCCTGTGAACAAGGTATGAGACACCATTTTACTCATAACTATTAAGGTTATCTGTGTCTTTGGTGGTGTCGTATCTCCAACCTCATCTGCTGCTTTCTTCTGTTCCCTTTCAGCTTTAAGGAAGTTATGGGGTGACAAAGACTACAGCAGAGTGGTGGAGGAGATGTTGGAGGAGAAAGCTGCCCTGCAGAATTTTCGCAGCCACTCAGTGATGGAACTGATCAGGAACCAGGCAGTTCGCTGGCAGCTCCTCACCATCATTGTTATCTTTGGTGTACTTCAGTTGTGTGGCATCAATGCTGTAAGTCATAAGCAACACAACAAAACTATGTAGTCGTGGAAAAAAATATTAGACCACCAAACGTAATCAAAAACAATACTTATTCAATCAAGTACTAACTCCTGTGTGTATCATGTGACCAAAACAGACAAAAGAAAACATGAAATGTCTAAAAGCACTGTTTTTGTCATAGATATTGATGTAAGAACTCAAGTGATTTTGGTTTTTATCAAGAAAACATGGAAAATGGATAGATATCAGCTCTTACATTAAAGTATTGTGAGTTATTTTAGTTGTTATCATTATATTTGTCCAAACAAATGCACCTTTAGTTGTACCAGGCATTAACATGAACAAGAAATTGAAGAAAACAAGGACAAGGGTGGTCTAATAATTGTTTCTGCGACTGTAGCTGTAAACTTGAGGTGAGATTGACAAGATTTATCCCAATCAACAGGTGCATTTAGCCCTGACTATTAAATTCTTAAAACATGCTAAAGCTGACTTCATTTGCTAAAATACTCCAATGCTTGTCTACGGATATATAAACCTTACATCCTAAAGTTTTTGTTTTCCAGGTTCATTTAGAGGCATCAAAAAAGTGTCTTTGACTGACTTGATCAATGTCCTGATTGTTTATAATCAAAATGTGTTGTATTTTTGTGTTAGTCAGCTACTGAATTCCTTAAAATCATCAGACATACTGTGCTCATAGCTTTGGACAAAAGTAGAAATCATGCAAGAATGATCATAAATGAATTAAGATAAGTTAACATATCATTAGTGGGAAAGGGTGCCACATACATTTTTGACTTTTATCAAATAAAAGACACAAAAATAAGACTATATGATGCCTACAGACTCTGCAGAGATGATATAAAACAAGAACAGTTCCCATCATTTGCAGGGGAATAAACATGAAAGTAGTGAATGTCTGAGAGGCTTAATGTTGTCTGAACTGCATACTTTTATTTACATAACCAAAGATATTTCCATCATAAACAGATGCAAAAAGACACAAAATGGTCATAAAAAATTTCAGTAAAATGCATGACATGAAGTGTTGGACACACACAATTTCCCAGAGGATGAAATGCAGTCAAGAACATAATGTGCAAATGAAAGTTACGCCCATTTGTCTGTAGCACGTAATAAGTAAAATGTTAACTGCACTTTAAAATTCAGTGCTTAGACATTTAACCTTTTATGGAAATGTTATGCGCAGAATCAATCATTAGTCTATCAGGGCCGTGTGTTCCAGTCAATACTGGCCTATTACACATGTTACTAGACAGAGCTGAATAAGAGCATTTAATATGTTTAATAGAGATTTGGCCATGTTAAAACTATAAATAACAATAATGTAGATTAATAATAACTTCAGGTATGTGGTGCTTTTACAGACACAAATTGTTCTTGACATATAAAGCAAAAGCATGTAATTAAGATCAAGTTAAAACAAGAAGAAAAATGACACAATAATGTACCGTTTTATTGTAATGTAAATATCGGTGCTGCTTTTAAAGTCATGTGCTCGTAAAAGTATTCTGTGGAGCATGCGTCCCAGAACATAGGACTTATAAGAGAATATATTTGGATCCCAGGTTAGTATGAATTTGGAGCATTTTAAGATTGTTCAATAAGTTGAATGGGATAGTTGGACTTTTTACATTGGATAATGAAAACCGTGTACAGGTCATTTTACAGATAAGAGGAGAAAATAAACTATGCTTACAATTAAGCTGTTATTTTTAAATGCACAATAAATTTCTGTTTCATGAAAAAATGTAATGAAGAGTGGTCAGAAACATATGCATGACGTCGACAGTTTCCATGAATCATAGAAAAGGGCTAATGCGAGATGGTTTATGATTCCCCTGGGTAGATTTCCTCAGTTCAACTGGACTGGTTTTTTGATAAAGCTCACAGTGCTCATAGTTTTGAAAAAGAAATAAAACAGTCCAGTTGAACCGAGGAAAACTATCAAGAAGAATGATGACCTGAGGAAATGAGAACCTACACAGACATTCATTCATTCTATCAGCAAACAAAAAATAGCACATATCCTTGTGAAGAAAAGGGTAAAAAAAAAAAAAACAGCATTATATGGTTCAATCATTAACCAAAAAAAAAAAAAAGAACTGTAAACTAAATAAAGTTTTCTCTATAGAGACCTTCTGAACAATATACCACATTTAAATGTAAAGGTATACCTCTGCCATTTCCACATCCCATTCTTTATCTGCTTTAACTCAAACCTCCCTATTCGGCTTCAGACTTGGACTGTGAACATAAAACTTGTATAAATCATATATTTCTAATGTGACCTGTGTATTTCTACCTGTAAACCTTTCTCTCCAGGTGTACTTTTATTCTTTTGAAGTGTTTCGTGCAGCAGGAATCCAAGAGAACCAGCTGCGTTACGCTGCTCTGGGTACCGGACTCTGTGAGCTGTGCACCTCTGTAACCTGTGTATGTAACGTTTCAATTATATCCCATCATGCTTTGTGTTTTACATGCTTGTTACTATCAGTAGGCTTTTGGTTTAACAGCCTTTTAAGCACATTTACATGGAATTTTTGTGCCCCGAGGCCTTAAGAAAACCTGCCAAAAAACCTTTCAAAGCTCCCACAGTGGTATTAAAATATTTCTCCAACACAGGCCACGTGTGATTCTAGGTTTATCGTGTAGTTATAGCTCCTCTGTGTGGCAGATTAGATATGTGCAAGCAAGGCTTTGAGGGTGACATTTTAGATTTGAGGTTCACTTTACGGTCTATATGATGAAGGATATGTGGCCTCCCTTACAGGCTGCACGCACAAAAAACACATAATATACATAAAAAAAAACAACTATAAAGAGCATAAAACATTAACCTTAAACAGTTAAAGGCCTGTGTTTTTCTGTTACAGTTTATGGTAATTGAGAATACAGAAAGAAAAGTCATGCTTTTTCGAGGATATATGGCAATGTCCTTCACTTTGGTTCTACTCACCATCACCTTGTATCTGCAGGTGAGTCTGTTTGCAGCATTTAAAAAAAATACATTTTAATGGTTTAGTTTCTAGAGAGAAGAGCCGTAATCACAGTAAGTCATAACACTAATGTTTTTATTCCCCTTAGACTTATGTCTCGTGGATGCCATACTGCAGCATGGTCCTTATTTTTATCTTCATAATCTGTTTTTCAGGTGGACCTGGTAAGTTTGTCACTATTACCACAATAATTCTGTTTTCATAAATGTTTCCTTTCTAACTTATTACCATTTGTTGTGATATCGTTGTTAATTGTGCACCCAGTAGCTATTACACGGTGTTTATTGTTTAAATTGCACTTGGAAATTATATTTTTCTGTAATGCTACTTTTAGCTTTCTGAAATGCTTTTTTCTTTTTACCATGTATGCTTAGGACTACAGATGGAATATAGCATTGTGTTAAATCTGGTGCAGCCATCTTTTAATGTAACAGCACATTATCCTTTAAATAAATAAGCTAAACTAAAAGTTTTCACTTATTATCACACAAACTTCAGTTATTTCCTATATTTATTTTAATGTTCATGTAGGTTTTCATAAATGTTCATATCAAAACAGAGAAAATTGAAGAAAAAGGTAAAATTTTTAAAACAAAATACATCAATAACAGGACATGAAAACTGACATGTATAACCACAGTTATGTGTCAAATATGGGTTTTAGTGGTGAATCAATGTTACAGGAGATGATGGTGTTTCCATGTTCATGTGAATGTCCAAACGGTTCATATCTGATGCGACTGAAAAGCTGAGAAACTGCTGAAACTGATGTGAATTATTTACCTGTATTGACAGGATTAGTGGATTATAAAGTATGAAACATTTTAGAACAGTAGATGCTTGTTGCTGTGTAGATCTTTGAGGGTTAAATCAACTGAATTAATCCATTAAGTCCAGCACTACTTTTTGGCTGTTCCCAAATGAATTTTTCTCTATATTTAACCTTGTGATTAAGTGATTTATTATCATTGATTGTAATGTTATCTTCCTCATTTTGCATTTTTCCAGTGTAAATCTAAGATTTAATTCACTGATCATGTAGATGTTCATTGAAGACCAAAGTAAAGTTGAAGGTTATCACATCAAAAACAGAAACAACTGAAGAAATAGTGACTTTTTCAGGTAATAAATCAATAACTGAATATAAACCCGATGTGTCCATCCACTGTCATTGATCCAACTCCATGAGTTTTACTGGTGAATCAATGTTGTAAAAGATTACAGTGATTTCACGTTCACTTCGGAGCCTCTGACCATCCAAATGGGTCATATCTGATGACAATGAAAAGATGAATAACTGTATTTTACACTAATTATTTACATGTATTGACAGGGTTAATGGATTAACAAGTATTAAACATTTTAGATGAGTAAATGTTTTTGTCACCAGTGGATGTTGAAACCTGTATATTATAAAAAGACACATATTAATGTCTTCCAAATGAATATATGGAAGTTTTTTTTGCCCAATAAAAGCTTATAAATTCGACATATGTTGCCATTTCAATGCATTCTGATGAATTACACAATAAATTTCCATTAATAATTAGGACTATATTGCAAATAACTGAGTTTCCTTGCTGCACAGCTGGGGTGACGGCTTCTCTACCAAGTGAAATCTTTACTCAGTCGTTCAAGTCGGCTGCATTCACCATCGCCTGCATCATCAACTGGCTTTCTCTGTTTATTCTGGGAATGATCTTTCCTATTTTAGTGGTAAGCAGTTTACCTCTCACAATCTTTTTTGCTCATATTCACATTATTTAGAATTATTAGCCAATAGATGCATGTTTGAAATCTATGAAAACCTAACATTATCGTGCATGTTAATGTAGTTTCTAGTTTTGTTTTCTGCTGCTCTGATTATAATATCAGCTCAGTTTTATCTACACTGCTGTATATTATTGATCCCCCCCCCGCCTCCTTTTTTTTTTTTTTAACTCTCGCAAGCTCAGGTAAGTAACATATTGTCTTTTAAATTCCTCCTGGAAACGTATTAAATACACTTTTGTCTGTTGATTTACCCAATGTATTAAATCTCTTTCAAACAAAACCATTTATTTCATTCATTTTCTGGTTTTAAGTTGTTTTTATCATTCGTCTGTTTTTTTTTTTTTACTCATAAATACTTTCCAAATGCTTCCTCCTCTCCAGGCAAACATGGGTCCCTTTTGCTTTATTATATTCCTGGTTTTCTGCGCCACCTCTGGGCTATATGCGAAGTTCAACATACCTGAGATGAAGAATTTAACAGCGTTGCAGATCACTGCTGAGTTTCAGAAGATGCACAGCAAATCTGAAGCATCACAGAGGAAGAAATGCAGCGAACAGCAGAACAACGGTATCCAAGGAGAGACCAAACTCTGATGACATTTAGAAAGTTGAAATAAAATGATGATTAACTAGAAGAATTGATATTGAATGATTATTTTACATTATAATAAAGATCTTGTTGATGTCTTTCACGCTTTGTCGAGGTGTCGTTTTGCTTCCACTGTTCTTTTGCAACTTGAAAGATGTTTTGAGGACAAAGTATTCCTTGCTGTATTGTTTCACATGTTGAACTGAGTAACCCCTGACCTTTAGAACAGTCAATAGTCATGTTCTATGGGGTATCTTTTTTTAAAAAACCAATACAGCTTAAGTTAAAACTTCAATGGACACCATGCATTTCTCAAATAATCAATATATGACATGGAATTTCAATGGATATATGACCTAATTTCTAGGAGACATGATGTTGTGACCAATTAAATTTGCCCAGATCACAACACTGTCCCCACAAGCTTATACTGTAGGCACTAGGCATGATGGGTAATGACTTTATCTGCTTCTCTTCTCTCCCTGATGCACCTGATCATCGAACTCATCCATGCCATTAGATCACATGACCCTGTCTCATCGCTTCACACTCGAATTCCTTGCCAAATTCTGTCCTTTTTTCTGATTAGTCTGACTGACAATGGTTTTCTCATGGCTTCACAATTGTTTCTGTCCAAAACCCTGGCATTCCCTGTGGATTGTGCATATGCAACAGCTCTTACTTTCACTATGACACAGTCTAAAGATGATTTTTTACAACTTGATTTAATTAAACACTTAATTTATCACTGATCAGTGGTCTTTCATAACCTTCAAAATGATAATAAAGCTACATCAAATACATATATTTGTGTATTCATATGCAGTATTTGAGTGAAATGCTTCCACATTTCTGGCCTATTAATATGCATAATGAGAAGCTGAAACAGGCTGAAAACAAACAGAAGCCTTATGAGGTAAAGGCCTCAGAAACTGTTTAGGTAAGCTTAGTTTATCCTTTGTTCTTGAGGTAAAAACAAAGTTCTTCCTCGAGGTTATCAGAGTGGTCTGCATGTTTAACCTCGGACATGACTGATAGGCACCAGTCCATAGTTTCCAGTTTCATGAGCAGGACAGATGAACTCAGACTGAGGTCTAACCTGCAAAATGAAGGCAATCATCTTTTAGTGAAGCTATATATACTAGCTATTTACATGTGTAAAAACAAATAATAAAAAAAGTGAAAGAAACAATTCCACGTTTATGTTTTGTTTCTCTGAATAAATGGATGCGTTATGGCCACATCAGGCCCATGGGCGGTGAACTCCTATTTGTTACACAGATGCCTCATCACATGTGTGCACCCCTGATAACACAATCTACACCGTGAAATGTCGACTCGCACACAGGGTGTGTGTGTGTGCATGTGTGTCAGATGCGTCAGACCACGGCCACAACCTAAACCCTGCAGCAGTTTGACATCAGTACGAGCAGATCAGGAGGCAGGGAGGAGTTAGAGCAACAAAAACAGAAAAACACTCATGTCTCCGCCTCCTTCAAAACAGCATCAGGGCATTTCAATGTTAAAGGCCACTCTGATGACTGGGGGAGTAAAATAAGAGCCTGTAAATCAATCCCATGTAATAGAACTCAATTACAGGAGTCTGACAAGATGATGGATGCAATAGCGGACGAGATGGACGCGGATCCCATCATGTCTGATGGTGAACAGAGAAATAAGAGAAGATTCCAACAAAAGTGAGTCCAATTGATTTAGGATCACACAATAACAGAGTCCACTGGTGATTTTAGACAGAAACCAAAACTTAAGCACTAAGCAGAACCCCTTAAATGATAGTAATTTATTGTATTCTTATTCTTATACTAATCATTCTTATTATTAGAAGTAATAGTTGTAGTATTATTATTAAAAACATTTGAATAGTTTTGCAAACAACCTACTCCATTTGAAGTTTTCTAGACTTGTGTGTCATAAAACACGTTACTGGAAAGAATGATAGTTCAAATACTTATATAAAAATATTAAAGTATTAATGACTGCCTATTAAAATTAAAGATTTAGATGTTGAAAATGTTGCCTGCATCTTATTGCCATCGTAAGCTTATCCTTAAATCACATCTGTCACACACACACACAAAACCCCAAACAGCTCTACGTCAGCACGCAAATGGATAGAAATATATTTACAAATCATTTAGTCGAGTCTACTTTATTTTTCTTTATTTTTCTACATAACTTGCTTGTGTAATTTCATTGTTCACTTACCTTTTTCATGCATTCTTGTATGTATTTCTGTAAGACAATAATTTTCATCATTTTAATCATTGTAAAAAATGATTCTGACTCTACTTTTGTCTAAATGAACTGAAGTCACTCACCTGCAGGTTTTTATCCCTGTCATTAAGTATTTAATCAGCGCACACTGAAACATGTCGAACCCCTGTCACAGTGAGTGTTCCTGCATTAATATAATTCGCTCAGTGCTTTTAACTACCTCCTGGGAATGATCCTCCTTCAAAACAAGAGCCTGTGGGTGAATAATTTACTGAAACTCTATATGTATGAATATTGAGGAAGGGCCGGGACAGGGCCGTCCGGCTGCAGATAGGCCTCTCCATCTCTGTCAGGATGACACTGATAAAAGAGTGAGACAGCAAAGCCTTCGTACAGTTACACCGGTCAGATGGATGCTGTTAATTGACAGCCCTTTGAAACATAGAGGAAGGAGGAGGAGGTACGATAACATCTCCAGTCATCTCTAGTCTCCACCTGCTCCACGTCCTCTGAAGAGTAAAGTCAGTTTATTTATAACACTCACTGAAAATCAACAAATGTGAGGTGCTGTATAGAGATCAGATCCCTATAGATAAAGCACAGATCCAAACAGGAGACGATAAGCGAACTGGCTAGACATTAAACCATCAGAATAAAGATGTGACATAAAAAGCATCACACAAAGAGCAAATAAAACATAAACAAATAAACGTGAATGGGATGTATCTGTGATGAAGGCATTCAAACAGCTCTGTGAAAAAGTCTGACGGCAGCTTAGCAGTGTTGTTTTTGCAGCGTTAAACTGAGCATAAGAAAATATGTGAACAGCTGTAAAAGACACAAAAAAATTTAATTAAGTAGGTTCTAAAAGTTGAAGTCACTATGTAGTCTGACCTCTGACCCCATGACAAGAAGCAACAAAAACTGTTATAAACATCTGTCGTGTTGAATAAAATCTGGTGTATAAAAAAAATATGGAAATGAATGTAACAAATCTCACATTGTCGGAACTAAAGGATTAAAGACGTGTTAAATGCAAAGGGAGGTTACACTAAATACTCCCGTGTTGGTTCTTCACATATATCCAGATTGTATCTTAATACAGAGACTGAAAAATGCACATGTGTGGTCATTATAACCTCATTAAACTAATAAACCCAATGTTGGACTAAGAATTTTGCACAATACCCTATGACAAACAATTATGCAGAACAATTAAAAAGTGCTTAATAATGGCAAATTCAGAGCTGATGTGCAGACCTGTCAGAAATACATATTCTTTATTTCAGTAAAACCACAAATTCTTAAACAAAAAGGACTGATGTACTGATTCAGCTTCTTGACTTAAGTGAACAGTGAGAAATACAGGGTTCAAATCTGTATGAAATCAAAGAGCAGCCTTTTAGTCTTGCTACTTACACCAGTATGTTCTTGATGAATCATTTAACTCTTGTTATGCAGGTATGCAAATTGAAAATGATCAGTAATTCCTCTGAAATTCATAAAAAAAAACAAGTGCTGCCACTTACCCTCGCACATATCGTAGCTTATTTTGGCATCGATCCAGCTGATGTCATCACGTCTATATGTGTGCTGATGTCAGCATATCAATTTCCTTTACCATATGTGCCTAGTTGGAAGTAAATAGAAACAAAATGGATGTTTTATTAGAAATTTTGTTCATTATAAGTAAATAGAAGAAGACAAGATTTTCAAAATTCATAAAAAAATTTTAAGTTTGACCAACTTTTTCTAAAATGTAAATCGCATCTTTTCTGGGTCATTAGTAATCTATAAACTTGATTGGGTATGATTTCAACCAATAGTTTTGCTGCTACTGACATTTGAAATTTGGCCCATTATAAGTAAATGGGAGAAAAAAATTATTTAACAAATTTTTACAAAATGTTAACTTTGACCTACTACCCCAAAATGTAATCATGTATTCTGTGTAATCTACAAACCCAATATGGTATAAATTCAACAGATAGTTTTGCTGCTAGAGTGTTTACAAACAAACAAACTGAACCAAAAACAATACTCTTTGCCTTCCCCTTTATGGGGTGGGGTAATAAAGTAATAAATCACAAACCTGTTTTAAAAATGTACAGAGGAGACGATATAGATATTTGTGTTAAAACGTAGACAGCAACCCCCCCCAAAAAAAAGATGTTAGGAAAATAAATATCCAAGTAAAGATACAGGAAAATACAACTTCAGTCCAAATAGGTTTGTTTCTTCCCACTTCTGTCAAAATTATATTCAAATATAATGTTTTAATAAGCAACTAGTAACTGGGGAATATGTGTTACCCTCAAAGCTAGTTTTCATTTAAATGACTCAAAGCTAGTTTTCATTTAAATGACTCAAAGCTAGTTTTCAATTAAATGAAAGCACTGATGTCCCCTTCAGACCGACAGACTTTAGGCCTTCAAAACCTGTGAGATGAACCATTACGACACCACAGGAGCAGATTGTGCAGTTAACATTCAGTTAAGCCAGTAACCTGGTCACTAATTTTGTGTTTTGACATGAGTTTTCCTGCTCAGCTGTGTTTTTGTGTTTTCATTGCAGGGTTTTTGTCAACAGAAGTTTGACACTGGAGAACATCAAATGCTATGGCTTTGACATGGACTACACCCTGGCGAGTAGGTGACCTTCAAGATTGTCAGTATATCATCTATAGGTTCTGTCACTTGTATTAACTTTAAACTGTCTGCATGGTGTGTGTGTGTGTGTTTGCAGTGTATAAGTCTCCAGACTATGAAAGCATGGGCTTTGAGCTGCTGAGAGACAGACTGGTGTCTACTGGTTACCCTCATGAGCTTCTACGTTACACATACGACCCGAGCTTCCCCACACGGTTCGTACTTTGAGATTCTTCATTCATGAGTGGACTGCAATAAATGAATTTCATGTATTTTTTTTTTTTAACTCAAAAGCTGTACAATAATAAAAAAAAAAAAAGAGAAAAGAAACCATTGCCACATATAGTATAATTATACAGTATTCATCCAAATTACAGTTGAACTTAATGACATTGTGAAACTGATCTCAAACCTGGATAAATGTCTGAATATAATGGGGCTGAAATTTCATGCTATTTTTTATATTTACACTAAATGGTCAGTTTATATTTTGTAATAATTAACTAATTAATTAATTAATTTTGAGTCAGTCAAATGTCATAAAGAGCCCTGAATCTTGTACCTTTAAAGATTTGTTTATTAGCTTTCAACAACTGGTGACCTCTTTTCTTTCCTTCTTCCTGTCTTTAGAGGTTTGGTGATCGACACCATGTTTGGGAACCTCCTGAAGGTGGATTCAAATGGGAATATTTTAGTCTGCAGTCATGGTTTCCACTTCATCAAAGGGTAAATGACATATTTAAGAATGCAGTTAAATAAGAGAATAATCCTCTGAAGCAACCAGTGAATGGAGTCATGTCAGGTTTAGTTTAGTTTAGTTGAGTTTAGTTTGTGAGGATCTGTGAGCCACTGCACTGCAGCAGCTAATTTCCCCTGAGATTAAAACAAACTTTACATTATGACAATAAATATAACTATGAAAAATTAATCTATCTTATAGAATATACTCAAAGAATTACAAAAGACACAACGTGTATTCAAAAACCTAGTGGAACAAATGTACTCAAATTATAGACTGGGTTTAGTAGCTAAAAATCGTTCATTTTCACAAAAAAATAATCATAAAATGAATAATATCCATAGTAATTACCATTAATATAACATGTCATCTTCATTTTTGGAGAGTATCATAACAAACCTGATCAGATGCCTACAGTAGTGATGTAGTTGTGTACATACATTTAATTGATGGGGTCGACAGTGGATAGCACTGTAGCACAAAAAGATCCTCGGTACGATAAAAACCAGGTTCTCACCAGTACTGCAGCTTCCTCCCACCATCCAAAGACATGCACTGATAGGTTAATTGGTCAACCTGAAATCACCAGGGTGTAGCTGGGATAGCCTAGCCTGGGAGCCAAACCCCTACAGCTAAAGCTTGTGCCGGGGTTTGGTAAGACTCGGCAGCAGTGTGGGCGGGATAGACGTTGTCTGTCAAGTCGTCTCTGCACTCAACGCCACGGATGGCCACCAACCAATCAGAGCGATGAAGAAGGATTACGTAATCAGCGCGACCGGAAGAACACGTCGGAATGGAGTCAAAACCTGTGTTCCTTACCGTACTTAGTTTGAGTACGAAGGGTGTTCACATTACAATCGTGGCGAAAATAAGTGTACTTAAAGAACCAGGATGGTGCACTCAAAACGGTCAAATCGTGAAGTGTGGAACGATGTACACTTTTCGTACTCAACGACCGCCGTCTGTACTGTGTAGCGGAACAGGCGGAACAGGCGGAGCCAACTGGCTCAGAAAAATAAAATAAAAATCAATGACGGCGTCGCATTTTACATATAGCGTT
>JAPSES010015183.1:0-12399 GCA_029822895.1 Maxillicosta whitleyi
GGGGTCAGTCAGTGTGGATGCACGACACTGATGATGGGGATACCATAGAGATTCAGGTCAAAAATCCTGAACTATCCTTTTAAAACAATGAACCTAAATAACCTCTAAAAAATCAAACTTCATGAGCTCACACTGGTTTGATGTTCATGTCTAATGTTTCTGTTGAGAACCTGTGGCTGATCTGTGAAGTTCTGCAGTTACAGATCAGTCCAGACCTGTTCATGTGAAACGGACCACATCTGAACCGCCACCACAGAACAAAGTCTCCAGAACATGTCAGAATGAATGTCACACATGAACCAGAACCAGAACCAGAGAATAACTGAAGAAACAGGCGCCATGAAACCAACTGTTCTTCATCAGCGGCAGAAGTTCCCCAACGTGGTGTCACCCTGCCACCATGTGGCCAAAACATGCCACTACAGTAACTCAACTGTGGAGAAGTGTCTGAGCGAAAAGATGAAGATGATGATGACAATAGAGTTAAAATGATTACTTGATGCCAATCAATTAAAAAATGTATTTGATTCCATTTTTCCTGAATCAAATCTGCATGTCCTTAATGTCCCTGCTGTTAAATACTGTTGTGTTTCACACAGACTCTTATTGTGACGCACATGACGCCAGGATCAACACAAGCAACAAACGAGATGAGGACAAAAAGACAGAACATGTCCATATGTGGACTTTGTCCTTTGGATGTATCACATACTCCTTTAAACTGTTATGTTTTAACACAAACATTATAAATCTGTTATTTCTATATACATATTTTATATAGACTTTTAGACTGTTATTATTATTTCTGTATCAACAGGTTCAGCTCTTGATGATGATCTTCAACTAATGTGGTCCTTTTCCTTCTACTGAAGTCAAACTATGTCAGTTCCTCAAACCCTGACAGAGTAAAACCTCTTTAATGGAACTATTTCTAATAAAAAAATTATATTAATCATATTCATGATGTTAATTGTATTAATTATCTAAATCATATTAAGTGACTATGGGGTTAATCAATGTGGGTCTGTCTCTCACCTGTTCTGGGCGGTCGCATTGACAACCTCCTCAGTTTATGGCGGCTAACGGAGACCAGGTCTCTGGACGGCGTCCTCCTGGTCCAGGTCTGAGCTCGAAGCCGCAGTGCCAGTTTACCTGGCGAAGGACTGCCCCCCTTCTCTGACCCACCCCCACTGTGGAAACAGAAATACAAATATTTTTAACAACAGTGATCATGGACTGAAGACAGAAAAACTGAGCCTCTGAGGTGACCGTCTGTTCATCAGGTCAAAGGTCACATGACCAAGGACGCAACCAAAACAGTTTATTTAAAGTCCATTCATAACAATGATGTTCCCATGTTTTCTATACTTTTCTACACAACACTCTATTTTCTGATTGGTCTAATGCTCTGCTTTGGACCTGGAATGGACTGACCTGCTGCTGGACTTCCTGATGATCTTCATCCTGCTGCGGAGTTTGAACCCTGAAGACAATGAGGAGGTTGAGGTTGAAGGAGGGGTTTGTTGTGGAGGTGGAGAACCCATCAGCCTGGTTTTCAATGCTCTGATGCTTTTATCAGAATTCCAGTGAAAAGATGATCTTTGACGAGTCATTAATGCTGTGGAGAAACCCTGACCTCCTGCCTTCCATCGGTACTGACTGGATCCTGGACCTGGAACCACCCTCTTCAGTTTGCAGGTGAGAATGGGTGAGTTTCTGAGCTTCCTGGCCCCACCTCCTTTGTAAACTGGAGGTGGGGTTTTGGGGGAAACAGCTCTTTTAATGAGTTTATTTCCTGTAGCAGAAGAAGAAGAGACCCATCGGTACCTGGAGGTCAACACCGAGCTCTGTCTGCGAGGAGTCCTCCGGGGAGGGGCCTTCTTCAGGGAGGAGGGGCTCACAGTATGAGGGCCCTTTTTCAGAGGGGTGGGGTTCAAAGGAGGTGTGACTTTCTTCAGAGAGGTAGGATTATCACTGGGCTCAGTTTTCTTTAAAGAGGTGACACTGGGTGGGGTCTTGTGTAAAGGGGTGGAGCAGACAGGGGGTTTATTTGCAGGGGCAGGGCTAACTGCTTTCACCCAAGTGAACTGGGACTGTTTCACTGCAGATGAACCACTCGAGCTTTGGGAGTGTTTCATTACAGGCAAGGGGGTTTCTGCTGTGATTGACATAGTACCAGTTTGTCCAGTGTTGGGTCTGACATGGGCGGAGCTACTGACTCTAACCCTCTGCTCACCTGTGTAGGTGTTTCCTGATGCTACTGATCTTCCCTCAGACAAGGAGGTGAGGTTCTTGTTTCTCAGAGAGTAAGTCTTCCTCCAGATTGTTTGGTTCTCAGGGGCTGTAGGATGGACCACAGGTGCACTGTAAGCCCCGCCTCTAGTTGCAGGTGCACTGTAAGCCCCACCTCTGGCCATTGGTGCACTGTAAGCCCCGCCTCTGGCTGTAGGTGCAGTGTAAGCCCTGCCTCTGGCTGCAGGTGCACTGTAAGTCCCGCCTCTGGTTGCAGGTGCACTGTACACCCCAACTGTAGCTGCAGGTGTACTGTAAGCCCCGCCTCTGGTTGCAGGAGTATTGTTAGAGCCCCCTCTGGCAGCAAATGCACCATATGTCCCCCCTCTTACTACAGGTGTGCTGTATGCTCCGCCTCTGGTTGGAGGTGCACTGTAAACTCCGCCTCTTGGTACATTCCCACTGTTAGCTCCACCTTTCACTGCAGCTGTACTGCCATCTCTCACTGCATTTCCACTAGTAGCTCCACCTCCAGCTGTAGGTGCACTGATAGCTCCGCCTCTTGCTGCAGGTGCACTGATAGCTCCGCCTCTCCCTGCAGGTGCACCAATAGCTCCGCCTCTCGCTGCAGGTGCACCAATAGCTCCACCTATCGCTGCAGGTGCACTGATAGTGCCGCCTCTCGCTGCAGGTGCATTGCCATGGATGCTCTTATGTTTATTGATGAGATCTGAAAAGGACAGAAGGAAATGAAAACAAAAGGGCTGTTCTCAGAGTTTGGGGCGGCTGTGGCTCAGTTGGTAGAGCAGGTTGTCCAATGACCAAACAGTTGGTGGTTCAAATCCTGGCTCCCACTGTCTACATGTCAAAGTGTCCCTGAACAAGACACTGAACCCCAAATTGCTACCAGTAGGTCTGGCATGGTAGTACCTTGCATAGTATCTGTCTACTGGTGTATGAGTGTGTGTGTGTGTGAATGTGAGGCCTATGTAAAGCGCTTTGAGTACCAAAGTGTAGATATAGCTCTATATAAGAGCAGTCTATTTACCATTCTATTTTGTCTGTTTATTTACATAAACGTTTATTAGTGAACTTCATAATGTCTGTATCAACAGATACATCAGTTTCTTCTGTAAACACCGTGAAACCACAGGAACTAGTGACATGACCCCATGACGCTCTCGGTGCTCTTCAAGCCTAAAGGATCAGATCCACCGGTGATGTTCAGCTGAAAACACTGACAAGGGTTAGAACCTTCGAAGTAGTGGTTTAACTGGTTAAAATGGGACTTCAAACTAAGCCTATGACTGCTTTCTGTAATAGATACTCTGTAAAACTGTCGTCCACTCTAACTCCACTTACTCGTGACTACTCACTTAATCTCATGATATGCTTACATTTAACAGACTCAACACCGGTAACCGGTAACTAACAGCTGTTAGAAACTGCTTCAACTCTGGTTAGTGATGTACAACAGCCTGCTCATGTGTGTGTGTCAAGTTATAAACGTCCGTTTAAAGAGTTAAAGTCACTTTATTAGATGATAGAGCTAACGGCTAAAGCTAACCGCCCTGTCATCGACCCGTTGGCCTGAGTTTACCGGGGTTAGGGGTCATTGTGTCCGACCTGCACAGCTTCGTCCTACCGCTGATAAAAATCCGAACCTGACCAACAGGTACAGATCATACAAGACCTCGGACTTACTCTGTAAAAGTTCAATCTGTCTCTTCAGAGCTTCCCTCTCCTCCATGTTTACACCGCGGACCTGCGGCCGCGGGTGATGACGTTGGAAGACGTCATCACATAGTGTCCTGTTGTTGGGCGTCCACACATGTGTTTTTGTAATGAACTTTATTAAACTACAGATTGTTGTGTTTATTTGTAGATCTTGCATCATACTGGTACTATCTCACTGGTTCTGAATCGGTTTGTTTATATTTAGCAATTTTAAAATTTCTAATCATTTTATTATTTATATTTTCGTGTAACGGGAAACTATTGGATTTTCATTCCACCTTGTTATATCAACAAAAATTATATAAACTACACTTATGAGTCTTGTGTGAATCCACTGTTGTCTTCATAACACTTTTTAAATCTTTTGTTATACTTTGAAGATGCTTTCACATCAAAAACTAATAATGACAAACTGTATTTAAATGTGCCAGAAATGAAACTCTTCTGCCTTTTGATGAGCACTTTATCACTTTACTGATACTCACCAAAAAAACGGCATATTTACGTGTCCACTTTTTATCTCCACATCTGAAAATAAACAAACTAAGGTCAGATCAGGAGGTCAGATGGACCTTGTGGCCTAGGTGGTCTAGATGGCCCTCACTGCACCTGTCAGGCCATACTGAGGGTTTATAGTTTTCTAAGTCAGTCTCACCTGGACTTGGACCAAGTCTTGACCCAGGACCTGTAGAGCAGGGGTGTCAAACATGTGGCCCTTGGCCTAAAACCAGCCCAGTAAACATTCCAATCTGGCAGGAAGTACAAAAATGACAGTGAAGGTATGAACAGTCAAGAGTGTTGAACTCATTTGAATTCAGGTTCTAAATGCAGCACAATGTGAACGCAAGGAAAATAATAAGATAATAATCTATAAATAATGACTTCACATTCTTCTCTTTTTTTAATGTATACAAATACTAGGCTATTGCATTATGAAAATATTGACATTAACAAGCTATCCTTTCACAATGAAATATAAATAACCTGAACAAATATGAATAACCTGAAATGTCCAAATAAATGAAATGCATTTCTAACATTTTAATTCCTGTTAGTAAATGTTTTGTTCCATCTGATCTGTAAGGCACATGTTCGAATGATAAGTTGAAATGTGACTTATTTTCATTTTTTTGGGTTATTCACATGTTTTTTGTTTCGAAAGTTTGTAAATAAAAATATTTTCAGAATTTAATATGATTTTATTTTGTACTACATCAAACATCTGAAGTTGTCATTATTTATAGGTAATTATACTCTTATTGTGGTGGTCCGACCCACTGGAGGTCCGATTGGGATGAATGTGGAATTTGGAGGTAAAATGAGTTTGACAGCCCTGCTGCAGAGGCTCTGTCACTCAGCCGATCCCTTGATCACGTGGCCCGGCTGTGACGTCATTCCGGGAAAGTGAAAGAGGAAGTTAAGAGGAGCTGGACAGAACCGAGCGTTGACGCTGAAAAACCAAGTAAAATCGACTAAAAGTGACGGTGACCGGAGCTGAGGGGCGACACACGGAGACTGGAGCACGAACAAACCGGGAAACACCGACCCGCCAGGACCCGGAGCCGGAAGTAAGTCCGGTCGGACAGAGTCAGTGAAGCGGGCCTTGGATGGCTTCAGCAGACAGTTGGACAGGTGTTTGACCTCTGACCCCGGACAGCCAGGGTCCTTAAAAGTCCGTCGCTTTATCCAGTTGGACTGTAGAAAAACACAGAAACCAAATAATGACCTGAAGGTATATTTAGTTCCCATTCCAGCTGAAACTGTCCTTTAGTTTATTTACATTAGGGAAGTTCTGATGTTTATCAAATATTTATTATAATCCGTGTAGAAATGAGGAGGAGGAGCAGGGGACAGAACCACTGGCAAAAATCTGTCACCATTGGAGAAAGAACAAATGATCAAGTCAAGATGAAGAAAATGAAAGAATTAACATCTAATGTTGCATTCAGCCGTGTTACATCAACGACTTTTATGAAGAATTTAAAGTTATTAAATTTTTTACCATGAAGAAATAAATACTTAGACCTGAAGGACACATGGACCTGAAGGACATGTATACCTGAATGACCTGAAGGACTTGTAGACCTGAATGACACGTGGACCTGAAGGACTTGTAGACCTGAAGGACATGTAGATTTGTAGGACATGTGGACCTGAAGGACACATAGACCTGAAGGACATGAGGACCTGAAGGAAACATGAACTTGAAGGACATGTGGACCTGAAGGACACGTAGACCTGAAGGACTTGAATTATATGTAGACCTGAAGGACATGTGGACCTGAGGGACATGTAGACCTGAAGGACATGTAGACTTGATGGACACGTAGACCTGAAGGATGTGAAGGACATGTACTCCTGAAGGATTTGAAGGACATGTAGGACCTGAAGAACTTGAAGGACATCTAGACCTGAAAGACTTAAAGGACATGTGGACATGAAGGACCAGTATAGTATTCCTAGCTAAAAACTCATTTGGGCTTGCACAGGCTCTTTTTGTGGAGTCCCGCCCCCTTTGAGGACCACTCCAAAACTCCATCCACTTTCGGTTCCACATGGTCACACCTTTGACAAAGTAACACAACTGTATATTGATAATTACCACAGCTTTGAGCAAGACATGCACCATTTAACGTGCACGGTTCGTAGGTTAAAACATTGGATTCTGAAGCAGGTTCACGTAAGTCCGAGTCGGTGTCGGACACTTCTGGTTCCTGGACTGAACTTTAAATAGAGACAGAACTGTCACTTGTGGTTCTATTGTGTCTTCAGGTGTGTTCAGGACCTGGTGGTCACCATGGCATCCACAGACCAGGTGTTCTTCATGGTCACTCAGCCTCTGGAGCGTTTCCCCTCCATCAGCCCAGGGCAGATCTGCTTTGCCCACTCCTATAAGTACAACGCTCTGGGCTCCAGTCGGAAGCTCCAAGTTTCCTTCATGGTCTCTAACTTGGATCATGATGTGGAGGTGAGTCGTCTGGAGAAGCTGAGCCAAGAGGAGGCGGGGCTTCTGCAGGCCTTACCTGAGGACAGAGAGCGTCTGAAGAGGTTCCAACAGAGAGACACTCTCCAGATGGCACTCGGTCTGACGGTGGGGATGGAGGTGGAGGTGGAGGAGGGTGGAGCCAGGCTGAGGGGCATCATTCGGTTCATTGGACAGATGGATGAGCCCAGATCCGCCTGTCCACTTCCTGGAACCTTCTTCGGTATTGAACTGCAGGTAAAACACACCTTTAGACTTAGTCACATGACAAGTTTAACAAGACAAAACCAGAAGATGATGGAAAAATAGAAGAAACAACTGCAGTGGACTTTTTGTTGTGGACCTTGTGGTTCTGTACATGTGGAACCTGTTCCTTAACCCGCTGGGTTCTCCATCCTCAGGGATCCGATCGAGGGAAGGGAAACACCGATGGATACTTCCAGTATAGAAAACTTTTCTCCTGTGAGAAGAACTGTGGTGTATTCGCTCCGTTCTCCAGAGTCCAACCTCTGGGACGCAGATCCAGATCAGAGTCTGTCCCAGAATCCTCAGAACCAGAGGCTGAGGGTCTGAGCCCCGGGGACAGGGTGACGTTCTTCACTGACAACGACTGTCTTCATGGTATGGTGGTGGCCATGGAGGAGGACAAGGACGGACAGAGATACGTTCAAATCTCCACAGTGAGTCCACTTCAAGTTCAGACCCTCATCTGGTCTGGATCTGATCTGGATCTACCCTGGATCTGGATCTGATCTGGTCTGGATCTGAGACTTGTTATTACTCACCTCATTTCATGATGTTTTCAGGACACAGATGGAAAGGGGAATCACGGTGGTGAAGTCAGACTTCCTCTCCAGTGTGTGATGAAGGGCGAGGTTCCTGCAGGTTTGAACCTTTCACATCCAACTGTCTCATGTAAATGTCTGAACTCTGGTCCTGCTGCTGTGGTCCTGCCCCTCTGCTGCCTTCATCATCATCATCATCACTCATTTATACATAGTTGTGATAGTGTTTATCATATAGTTCCATACATATAATTATATGAACACTAGCTGTGCATCAGTTCCATCCAGTGCCCCCCCCAGTTCTGTTGGTCCTGGTGGTTCCGTAGGTTCTGGTGGTTGTGTTGGTCCTGTTGGTTCTGTTGATCCTGTAGGTTCTGTAGGTCCTGTTGGTTCTGTTGGTAATTTAGGTTCTGTAGGCCTTGTTGGTTCTATTGGTCCTGTAGGTTCTGGTGGTCCTGTTGGTTATGGTGATTCTGTAGGTCCTGTTGGTTCTGTAGGTTTTGTGGGTCCTGTTGTTTCTGTTGGTCCTGTAGGTTCTGGTGAATCTGTAGGTTCTGTAAACTGTAAAGTGTCATCAGATAACATCTATTATGATTTGGAGTAAGAAATAAAACTGGATCTTATTTGATTTGAACCCTGACTGGACCACATGGGTCTGAAAAGGGCCGTCCCGGGTCTGTTGATCCATGCAGAAGTGAACATCGGTTCCTGAGTCAGTTTTATGTTTGATTCCAAACCTGCAGTTCGTCTCCAGCTCAAACACTTTTAGGTTTAATCAAAGAACCGGGTTCTCTTGAGCTTAGACATGTGACTCAGTTATGGTTTCCTCAGAGTCTGATCACATGGACGTGGACCAACCGGACTCAGACCGGGCCTCGGTGCTGTCCAGTCTGACGGTGGACTCTCTGGTGGAAGTGACTTTGGGAAAAGGAAATGGGTACGGAATCATCCGCTGGATCGGGAATTTGCCAGGACGAAAGGAAACCATGGCTGGACTGGAGCTGGTGAAACCCAAACACAACTACACCTACAACCCAAACACAACCACACCTACAACCCAAACACAACCACACCTACAACCCAAACACAAATACACCTACACCTACAACCCAACTACAACCACACCTACAACCCAAACACAACTATACCAACAACCCAAACACAACTACAACCACACCTACAACCCAAACACAACTACAGCTACAACCCAAACATAACTATACCTACACCTACAACCCAAGCACAACTACACCTACAACCCAAACACAAATACACCTACACCTACAACCCAAACACAACCACACCTACAACCCAAACACATATACACCTACACCTACAACCCAAACACAACTATACCAACAACCCAAACACAACTACAGCTACAACCCAAACACAACTATACCAACAACCCAAACACAACCACACCTACAACCCAAACACAACTACACCTACAACCCAAACACAACTATGACTGAGTAATGACTTTTAAGTTTTATATTATCTTCTGGGATCTGCTTTGTGTGTTTGCGTCCAGCTGACTCCACTCTTCACTGTCTCTTTGCAGGAGGAAGGTGAAGGTGTGAGTGATGGGACGTTCAAAGACCAGCGTTTGTTCCTGTGTCCTTCAAAACGAGCTCTGTTTGTGAAGCTGACGTCCTGCAGACCGGACTCACGCTTTCAGAGCCTTTCAACCATTCACAGCCAAGAAACCAACCAGCGCACGGTCACAGGTCGCACCTTCACACATCAGTTAATATTCACTGGTTATCTTTCCAAAATCACCCAACACAAACTCCAATGGTCCCTTAGTTTGCTGACCTCAAGCAAATCTTTCTGATTACCTAAACTACATGGTGCTTTCAAAAATTTGAGCAAAGTATTGTTGTTGCTGTGTGTTATTGTTAAATTATTGCCTGTTTTTTTGTAATTTACTGATTTTTCTTATTCACTGATCACTTAATCTGTTTTTTATTATGACATGAACTACTGACATCTCGATCAGGTCACCCTTGTAAATGTGATCTAAATCTCATGGTTAAAGAAATGTTAAATAAAAAAAAAAATACAAATAAAAAACACGTGTGTTCAGATGAACTCCAGCAGGGGAAAGCACCAAATCACCACCAAATGCAAGTGTTTTTCTGCACACAAAAGTGGACAAAACACAAGAGAAAATCAATACAAATATGCTCACAGGACAAAATACATGTAAAACCCTTGATTTGCTCTGTAAATGCTCCACTCTTCATGTATGTTCATATGATCACAGGTTTGTGTTGTTCCAGATGGTGAATACGATGTGAGTATTGGTCGTTTGGAGACGGTCCCCCCCGTCGGCGCCGAGCATGTCAAAAGCATTCTGATTGGACGAATGAAGGGCATTCAGGGACACTGTAACTCCTGTTATATGGACTCTGCCCTCTTCAGGTCAGAACCAGACACAGCACCAAACATGTTGCCCCAGAGTTCTAGAGGCTCAAGTGTTCTATAGGTTCAAGTGTTCCAGAGGTTCAAGGGTTCTTGTGGTGAGGGGGGTCGATGTGCAGATTGTCAGTACAGCACTGTGACGCTGTCATTAACTTCTAACCTGCTTCGGTGGCAGCACCGCAACATAGGAATTTATGAAATCCCCTTAACATTTGAGTCCATTAAAATGATATTTATTTGCAGTTACTCTAGTGAAAAATCCTGAACCATGACCAAAATGTATGTGTCCATACGGATCAGACAGATGTGCTGATGCTGTTAGTGTAGGACTGACAGACAGCCTGCACACTGAGAAGAGAACAGAGGAAGTGGACTGTAGGTCTGTTTGGATAGACGGTCTTCTGTCACTCATGTATTTCCCACAGAAAAATCTTAACGCACAGTAGAAAGCCATTTTTCTGTTTTTGTTGTTTTCCAAAATCGCCTTAATACATCCATCCATTTTCAACCGCTTAGTCCCTTTCGAGGTCGCGTGGGGGCTGGAGCCTATCTCAGCAACTACGTGCGGAAGGCGGGGTACACCCTGGATGAGCTGCCAGTTCATCGCAGGGCCACACAATCACCTTAATATCCAGCAAATGACCTAGCAACCCTCCAATCACCAATACACAATTTAATTGCAGATGGTCCCAGACCTAGTTGGAAGGTTCTAGTAGTTCAGTTTGTTGTAGTTGTAATACTGCTGACATTCATGGACTAAGACTAATGGGGTATGGGTTCTTCCGGGACTTTTTCTGGTCTCTGGTTTTATTTGGCTCTCATTGTGAAAAGCAGGATTGTTCTACCAGTCTGGTTCTTTATGGGTGCTGTTTCTGTCTGGACTTGTTTTGCTTTAGTCATGTTTTGTGTTCTCGTGTCCTTTCAGTCTGTTTTCATGTTCATCAGTTCTGGACTCGATGCTGTTTAAATGTACAGAACCTCAGGATGCCCCGATCCAGAAGACACTCCTCCACGACATCGTCAACCCCCTGCGCAGGTCAGCACTTCAAACCTGGGTTCTGGATCAGAACCCAGGTTCAGATCTTTTACTTGTCCTAGTCATGTATTGAGTCCATGTCATAGATGAACGTGTGGGTGGTATGTTCCGATTTTGAATTAACGTGTGTTCTTGTCTTCAGTCTGGGCTTCGTTGATGCTCGACATGTCATGAAACTTCGACAGCAGCTGCAGAAACATGGGTACTGCCAATCCTTCACCACGGACGAGAAGGGTGAATTCATGGGGACCTGTGGAACCTCTACAGAACTGTGGTACTGACGGACTGGTCTGGAGTTTCATGTTGTCTTGTTGTCTTTCAGATCCTGAGGAGTTCCTGACGGTTATCATGAACCACATTCTAGCCTTGGATCCTCTTCTCAAACTGTACGAACCCAGTCAAACCTCTGAACAGAACCCGTTTTGACATCTTGTCTCTGTTGCTGATGCAGTCCTGGTTCTGGTGTTTGTCTTCAGGTCCACTGGAGGTAAAGTCCAGGAGAGTTACTACTACCAGATCTTCCTGGACCAGAACCACAGTCTGGTTCTGCCCACGGTCCAACAGCTGCTAGAACACTCCTTCCACAGTTCAAGCCTCAAGTTGGCAGAGGTTAGAACCGACATCCTTCCCTCTGAACGTTCCTAAAGAGTTGCAATTGTGTGATCTAATGTTCTCTGTTCATTTTAGTATCGAGAACAGCCCAGACAACCTTAGTCATAGATCTGAGATGGATCTAAATGTGCTTAGATCTGCATTGTGTCCAGTGTTTGTCCACAGTGTCCCGTCATTAGACATGTTTCTCAGTGTCTTCAACTATGGACATTATGATTCAGTCCAAACGGACACAGTCTGGATGCAACTGGACTGAACTAAAACCAATTTAGAGTCTAATTTAAAACCCATCTACAAGGGGGCACAGGCAGAACCCACCTACAGGGGGAGACTCGAGTTAGTGTTCACGACATGAACACATGGTCAGGTGACCCGAGTTAGCGTTAATGCACATGAACGTGTGGTCATGTGACGTGAGTTATCCTTTCCGCACGTGAACACATGGTCATGTGATGTGAGTTAGCCTTTGCGCACATGAACACATGGTCATGTGACGTGAGTTAGCCTTTGCGCACATGAACACATGGTCATGTGACGTGAGTTAGCCTTTGCGCACATGAACACATGGTCAGGTATCCTGGTGTTGA
>JAPSES010015243.1:0-13779 GCA_029822895.1 Maxillicosta whitleyi
ACACAGAGTATTATCAGTCTCTTCCTGCGTGTCCTGAATATGTTCCAAAGTGGGCTCAGACTCCTAACCGTGGGTTTGGTCATTTCCTTCAGTCCATCCAACACTTTGACCCAGTGCTGGTTTGTTTTCCATGCTCCTGCCGAACAGAAGGAACACCGTGTTTTTTTTCTCAGTGAAAGGATGCAGAGGAGGGTGGGGAGATGGGAAGATAAACAGGGGCGGATTTTCTTTCTGCTCTGGTGATATTTTTTGCTGTTTCATGGTGAAGGAGGTCACATCTCAGGCACAAGGCCCAGTTCTCCTGCATCTGGGACAATAAAGACGAGCCAACCCGCCCCCCCGCCCTCCTCTTTTGTCTGACATTCATCAGCTGAGACTCTCACTCAAAGACGCCTGGGTTTGGGCGAGGCCTATAAATCCATCAAAGCGTCCTCACTGCTGCTCATCCTCATCCACACCATGCAGCACCACGCCAGCTCAGCGGTGAGTCTCAAACCCGACCGTTTTGGTACCATCTGAAAGCTTCAAGTACAGAATATGGAGAAAAAACAGCCACTAAAACTCAGTTCCTTGGCTTTTAGTACATGTAGGAACTTTTCAACCACTCACGATGCTCAGATTATTTCGCAGCATTTCTCGTTTGGACGTAGTTGCCAAAGTTCAACCGACGGTGGCAGGTGTTGGTTTTACCTTCAGTTTCTTTCCAAAGTGATTCGTCACTATTTATTACAATAGTAACTTCTGGGTAAATGATGCATTAACCAGTCTTTATTTTACTGATCATGAAGATGATCATAAAAGCCTAAACGAGTAAATTCACAGGTTATTGGTATAACATTAAAACAGATACAAGTAAAGAAAAAGTGACTTTTTCTGCAAAATATGTGAGTTTATTTTGTTAATTTTTTTTTACTTATTATTTCATTTGTTTTCATTCATGGTGTTGCTTATTTTATTGGATGTTCAATTTTGTTCGGTTTGTGTCTTTATTTTGATCGGTAGATGGTTTAGGTTAAAGGTGGACGTTTGTGTCTTTAAGGGTTAAAGGTGGACGTTTGTGTCTTTAAGGGTTAAAGGTGGACGTTTGTGTCTTTGAGGGTTGTTTATGATTTTAAAAAAGATCATGATGCCATGTTGTTTTTTTTTATGATGTTCATGTTTTTAATCTGGTTTTCTCTTGTTGAAAATAGTGTAAATTCTCATTTCTCCAGATCGTTGTTCTTCTCTGTGGTTTTAGGTTCAACTGGCAATGAGCAAAACTTGTCCAGTTGAACCCAGAAGAACTAGTAAGAGCCTTTTAGAGTGTAAACAGTGAAAGTTGTTGGTTATTTGTCATTTTAAGTCACAGCTACAAAAAAAATATATATATATGTAAGGATGGAATTGGCATAAAAGATGAAATCCAACAAATATATAGTAACAAGACAAAGAAAGATGCGAAAGATACAAGCGGATGAAAACTAAAGCACGCCAAATGCCAGAGGGACTGTTGTGACGTAATACACGATTTCATGAGAGCAGTCTTGACATTTGTTACAGAATAAATAACGGCGTGTCCTTGTCTTCACAGATGCTGTCCAAGCTGCTGGGACTCCTGGTCCTGTGTTCGGTCAGTTCAGCCAGGTTAATAGGGAACTATACGAACTCAATGGACTTCGAAGGAAGTGGTGATGAAGGGACGGACGACCAGAACACCTACGACTGGCCCAGCTCCTCTGTGCCGCCTATGGGGTCTGTGCTCGGTTCTGACGACAATATGCAACTAAAGATGATGAGTGGTCCTGTGCCACCCCCCAACTCACAGTTCTGCGACTTAATACTGAACGCACAGCCACCTGTTGATCCAATCCCACCTATGTGTCTATGTCAGTTGTGTAAAGGAACCACAGGACCCAAAGGGGACCGTGGAGACCGGGGACCCCCAGGTATGTACAGTACTGCACACAGGATTGGTTTATTCATGTTATATTTTGCCCAAAGGCACCCACTGAAAACAGGTTTGTGACCCACTTTAGGGTCATGACCCACCAATGCTCTAAATCAGGGGTCACCAATCCTGGTCCTCAGGGGGGCCAGTATCCTGCATGTTTTAGATGCATCCATCTTCCACCACACCTGATGGGCCTGCTCCGCAGAAGTTTGATAATGACCGTCAGGTGTGTTGGAAGAGAGAAACATCTAAAGCATGCAGGATACCAGCCCTCGAGGACCAGGACTGATGACCCCTGCCCTAAATGATGCTACTGTCCCATTAGTTTGATTTATTATATATTTTAACAGTGGAATTTCATACATTTACTGAGTACACCATTTCAGCACAAATCTGAAGTACTTCAATGTATTTCCATCTGACATCACTTGGTGCTTTTTTTACTGGCCTGTTCATTGATATTATTTATAAAAATGCATCAGGAATTCTGCTTCATTCATTACTAATGCTTCCATCACTACAACTGAGGCCTCTCCTTCACTTTCCTCAAGTCAAATTTTAGAAACTTCCAGAGAAATCCCTATCTAACTTGGGGAAATTAATTCACATATCATACACCAATGGTTTTCAACAACAAACGCTCCTTTACGTCATCATGAACCTCCTTATCACACCATCCCCCTCTGAAACAACTTGTCTCACTACCCCCCCTCTAAGCTTTCTCATTCCAAACGCCCCCCTTAATTGTGTCCCAACACTCTCTGGGGGGTGATGCCACCCCCGTTGAGAAACACCATTGAGTCATCCATCTTATAACAGCTCTGTGATCCAAAGTCACATCTAGAACCATATAATCATTACAAATTTACAGACAGTAATAATAGCATTTAATTTAAGAAGTACATTCATGAGGACACTAATAAGATTATTACCTTGTGAGTATCATGAGTATCCACAGAAGCGTCCCTTATGGGTTGTGCACACTTCAACATATTCCAACCAAACAATCCAAACCAGACTCATATTGTAGAAATCAGACAATCAGTTTGTAGAGTGAGGGACTGGATGTGAGCATGAGGCAGTGTTACTGCCAACATACGTGTTACCAGGAGCCGCAATAAAACCTGACTGTCTGTTACATTTTGCAGGTGAACCAGGAAGTCCAGGAAGAAGGGGAGTAATGGGATTCAGAGGTCGTCCTGGATTCACAGGATCCCCAGGCATTAAGGGTATGTAACAACGGCCAACAACAAGTGTGGAGAGCAAGACGACGAAAAGTATCATAGTACCATAAGAATATAAAAGTACCGTGGTGTTTAGGGTTAAAGGTGGATGTTTGTGTTTTTAATGGTTAAAGGTGGACATTTGGGTTTTTTTACGGTTAAAAGGTGGACATTTGGGTCTTTAAGGGTTATGTAAGACACCAATGAACACAACAACACCAATGAGCGCAACTCGTTTCACTACAGCCACAACATCAACAACAATCAGCAATATTTACAGAAAAAAAATTAAAAAGATATAAGTGTTCATGGAACGCTACCACTGTATTTTTTTTTAGTCTGTCTGTGACTGATTCTAAAATAATCCAAAGATAATAAAATAGATATTAAATATAAACCTATAGAGTTGCCATATAATCTATACTGATGTGGTTTGATAACTGCTATGCTTTTTGACTGTCCAATCAAATGCTAATGTTATTGTACACATGCTATGTCTTCCCAGTGTGCTCAACATCAAATCTGATTGGTTAAATCAACAGGTTCATTCCATTTATTTTTCACTCTAATGGTCCAACTCGAAACAATTACTCTAGTAAACACATAAACCACTGGAAGGACTTCCAAAGAGAAATTATACAAAATAATAATAATAATAATAATAATGATAATAATAATAGACTTTGGGAACCATTTACTACATCTTCATGGAATAAATAGAAAAAAATGTAGTAAATGTCGGTCAGTGATTCTGATTCTTTAGGCAGAAAAAGATCCTGATGAATCAACGCTGATAAACCACTCTGACAATACCATTCTGAAAAATTGGTTGACATTTTAATCTCAGCAGATTCTATTTTTGTAATGCCCAGTACTCATGAGAATGCTTCCCTTTAGAGTATTACATGGAGGTAAGAAAATCCAACACATCACCTGAGATTAATAAAGCGGCTTCAGTCTTCGAGGCTTAAATGGTTTCCGACCTGCTCACGGCCGATATCTCTACCAAATCCCCAAAACATCAGGCAAATGGACCTCGAACGTACTTAGAATCAAAACTAAGTCCAGGTACATGTAGTCACTACAGCGCTGTTCTGCCTGATGACCTCAAATCTGCTGCAACTCTGACATACAAAGTTGCAGGTTTTCCTTAAGCCTTTGCTTGTTTGTGTCCGTCTGCACGCCCATTTTATTTTCCGTTCTCTGTTTTACTGACAAACACAGTGAGTTTACTTGTGTGTGAAATGTGTTTTACAAAAACATATTGATTGTTGTTCTGGGGGACATTAGTTTAATGTATCTGTCTTCATTTTGTCAACATTTTTGTGACTTTCTTTACTCAACAGGTCAGAAGGGAGACCTCGGAGAGAAAGGGCAGCCTGGCACGATGGGTTTCAGTGGAATGAAGGGTGGCCGAGGCTTCAAAGGTCAGATATGAACTTTACTTTATCCCAAGATTCTTTTGTCAGCTGTGTTGAAACCACATACAGTTAGAAAATAGCACTAGTTTCTGATTTATTTTATTTTATTAACCTTTAATGGCACTTAGAAATTTCACCATTTAGATAGGGTTCCACAAGCGCTGGTTCTTGGTCCACTGCTCCTGAATCTACACATCCTCCCTTTTTATAAAATTACACAGTAACATATATGTAAAAGTTCTATGGCATCCAATAAACAAACATCAACATAAACTATGGACATCTCATCAATTCTGAAGTAAATGTCTGTCCTTTCTATGTCTATTTGTTTCCAGGAGAAAAAGGAGACAGGGGAATGGAAGGCTCCCCAGGTCCACAGGGTCCACAGGGAGAGACTGGGTCATGCCCTGCTTCCTGCGAGAGCGTCCAGGGTCCACCTGGTTCACAGGGCCCAACTGGGCCAGCCGGTGGCCGGGGTCTCCCTGGAGTTAAGGGAGCTATGGGACAAAAGGGCCATAAAGGTGATAAGGGTGACCTGGGTACACCTGGAAACCCTGGGATGGATGGACAGAAGGGGGATCAGGGTGAGCAGGGGGTGTGTGAGTGCATAGATGGGGAGAAAGGAGCTGATGGAATCCAAGGGCAAAAGGGAGATAATGGGGAAAAAGGTGATACTGGGCCAATGGGTATGCAGGGCATAGATGGGGCCAAGGGTGAGCAGGGTATGCCGGGTATGATGGGCATACCCGGCCCCTGCACCCCGGCCATCAAATCAGCATTTTCTGCTGCCTTAAATGCCTCTTTTCCCAGGCCAAACTGGCCTGTTGCTTTTACAATGGTGTTGTACAACATTCAAGAAAATTTCAACCCAATAATGGGCCTCTACACCGCACCTGTCAACGGCACGTACTTATTCACTTACAACCTCGCTGTTAAAGAGAAGCCACTGAAGGTCGGCCTGTTCAGAAACTTCCTTCCCGTCATAAAGAGCACAGAAGGATCCAGCATCAGCACTGTCAGCCAAGTGATCATCCTCCACCTCCATATGTTCGACCAGGTGTGGCTGCAGGTCAAAAATGAGGACAACAATGGCATGTACGCCGACGTAGAGTGCGTCAGCACGTTCTCTGGAGTTCTACTGTACCCAGACTCCTGTGACTTTCCCCTGAACCGAGGCTTAAATGTGCCACAACCCACCTCATCATCAAATTCTAATGAGTACAAATGGGATTCACCTTAAGGCACAGTTTTAGCAGAAGCATCCACACTGACCAAATCAAACCAACACTGTGTATTTATTACTACAGTCTTTAAAGGAGGGGTGTTATTAATATTTTTAAATGTGGCTTATACTCCTCACTATTACACTTCAAAGTAGCCTTATCAAGCATCCAACCACTAAAAGAACAAACTGAAGCAAAAAAGTTAAAAAAAACAAAAAAAAAAGTTGTAGCTGGTGATGAATTGGAACAATGTCCTTTCATGTTTAAGACCGAGGAATTATTAAGTCTCAAAGTCTTCTCTACTAACAGAAACATCAGAACTTATTCAGGACAAATGGCAAAAACTACATCCAAGTGACAATGAAGTTTTTACAACATCAATTTTCCACCATTTTCATTGTTTCTAATGCATGACTCAACTCGACCAGACTGTCTGACAGACTGCGGTGAAGTCTTATTGAAGTGCAACCAACGCCGGTAAAAAAAAAAAAAAGCTATTCTATACAAAAATCTTTACCGTGTTATTGTGTTAAAAGATCAATCTTTTTGGACATGCCGACAGTAATCCCACTCTCATGACTGTACAGTAAATATAAAGTAACGACTCGGCGCCATTTTAGTTTAGTATAGAAATATAAAGTATAGACCTGGCTATGAAAACCAAAAAACCCCAACAGGCATCGCTAAGCAACTCCAAGGATGGAGAGGCACCTGCTGTTAACCACACCTTTACCTGTGAATGTAAACGTACCAAGATTCCACTAGAGGGCACCAGAGAACTCACTATTGATGCAAAGACCGTCGTTACAACATATCACTGAAGCAGATGTACCTCTGACCCAAAGACTGACCAGTGAATCTATTTATTCTGTGCAGGGGTAATGTGGGCAGGTCGAGGTTTCCAGGGGATTTCGCACCAGCACCACCTTGTTTTGGGTTTTTTTTGTCTTAAATCAGATCCCAAGAAGTATAAAGTTACACAGATATCACAATTTGGCCAAAAAAAATAACATAGGCCATCATGCTATGAGGCAAACAATGTGTACCTCCAACCCAAAGACTCACTAATGATAACATATTTATTCTGTGTAGGACTAATGGGGACAGGTCGAGGTTTCCGGGGACGTTTCGCAACAACTTGTTTTTCCGATGAGATGAGAAGTACAAAGTATAACAATTTGACCAAAAATATGACCAAGGCCAACGACGTGCACCTCCAACCTGAAGATTCACCACTGATAACGTATTTATTCTGTGTAGTAATAAGGACAGGTTGAAGTTTTTGGTGGGATTCGCACTAGTTTATTTTTCTGATCCGATCCCAAGAAGTAATAGTTCCTGGATCAAATCCAACAGGAAACCCGGCGTTCTCCTTCTGTTTTTTTCTTAAATTTACTTCACAGATATGAGAGTGGTAAGGATCTGCCCATCAGACGTCCAACATTTTAACTGGAGCGTTTTCTTTTATTACTTCACACGACAACACTCTTAGGTGAAAATGGCAAAATATTTTACCAGAGGTGCCTTTCGTTTAGATGGCAACAGCGATTTTTGGAGGTTTGAAAATGTCCTCCACTCTCGCGTCGCTGTCTAAACGAAAAAACACGTTTTCTCGACGCGTAGATTTCACATCACAGACAAGCGTCAGTACAGGAAAACAACATGTCGGATTATTCCCAGTTACTGTAGCTGCTCTAATTTACATCGAAGATTCGTTTCTGCAATTGTCACAAATCTTTATAGAGTGGTGCTCCGTTTCCTGTTTTGTGTTTGTATTTGGCACAAGGAGAGAACAGGAAGTGGAACAGTACAACGCCGGCGCTTGGTCTTGGTTGAGCTGATGCCACTTCGTCTCCTGGTGTGGACATTACAGCCATAAATAGGACATCTCACACACTTTTGCAAGTCCATCTGCATGCAGGACCCCCCCCCCCACACACACACACACACACACACACAAAAAAAAACCCACGTCTAAACACAGAATTAAAAATAAGAATACGTTTCTTTTGCGATTTCGGTTCATATTGTTAACGTCTAAACATCCTAAATTACTGACTACGACGACTTTGGTTGTTTTGTCGAGCCGAGTTCTGAACGATACACGACAGAAAATGAAAGAAATAAATTAGAAATACGTCATGTGTTAGAACATAATGACCCAGGACAATACCCCCCCTTTAAATGTGGAGATAAATTCACTTTCATGATTTAAAACCTGCTGTAGAATTAACCATGCCAGCTCGATACCTGCATTTGATCATGCACTTATTTTAATGAACCTACATAGCGCTGCTGGACGCAGACTTTTAACATTGGACGTAGAGACGCCGCTGTCTTTCTAATCTTCATCTAATGACAAACATTTGGCCCAGACGTTGCATCCTCACTCTGCTTCGAGATCCGCTTGCCGCAGCTTAGTCGTAGTGGTGTTATCATTTTGCTTTGTCAATTGTTAATAATGATGCTTGAAGCCAAAGTTTGATCGAAAAATGTTGAATTTTAGTCAGAAGCAGTGGTCTGAAGTCGAGTGTGTCCGACCTCGAGCAGATTCAGATTTAGTTTGGAGCAGTTTTGGCTCATTTTTTAACTATGACCTGTTTAGAGAAGTAATATGTGACCAAAGTAAAACTACAAAAAAAAAAAAGCTTTATTTTTTTTGTCTGCACCTGCTTTTAATCAGAGCGCTGATTTAGCCCCCGGAGATTGTTTTGTGATTTGATTTTATTTTTGATAGAAAATGTAAATATGTGAATCAGAACAAGCCTGTATTTCAAGCCCGTTTTCTAATGCAGGTAAGAAACAGTTAAAACGAGGAGGAGGAAACAGGAAGGCTGAAAACAGACGGCCCATCATTTGTTGTACCAGTTTAACTCTCCGTTAATTGTGTAACACATTTTTTAAAAAACATGGAACATTAAAATTAAATTGCATCTTAACTCAATTTCATTGTGTTTGTGTGTCCTATATGAAGAAAATGATCTATTTTTAGGTGGAGCTGAATGACCCTTTGACTTTCAAACTCTGTATTTTCAATTTATAAAAAGAAATAAAGCACATTTCTGGAATAGTAGTCCAATAAACGTCCAAATATGGTCATATCTGATGTGATACCAATTATTGACATTGATAGGATTATTGCGTCAACAGGGGATTAAACATTTTCGATCATAAATGGGAGTTTAAGCTGAACCCATAAAGAACCAATCTTTCATTGGCTGTCTGAATATCCCATAATGCCTCTGAAAAACAAGCCCCGACAGAAGGAAGGCAACAGGTCATCAAAGTAAAGGTTCATGAGCTTTTATTGTCCCAGACTCACACACAGCGACACGTCTGATTTTAAAACTAGATCAGCATCTGCACTTAAAACACTCTCTCCAGGTTTACTTTCACCTACGAAAACTTATCACAAGCAACAACGTTTGGAGATTCTGAATGGGACGTTTGACCGATCCAACGGATATTAAAGGTGTTGGACTGTTGTCTGTGGTGACGTCAGTCCCAGCTGGTCTGGGATCCGAGTCCCCCCCCAGCGGGAACCACAGCCTCCGTTTGGTCAGAGGGAACATTCACCGTCACAGCGAAGCTCACTATTAAAACAGTCATTAGATGTACATGGGGGTGGAGCTACAACCAAAGACAAAAACAAGACCAGAACATGCAGGACCGGTCGGCTACATCTCAAGTGTTTTCTACAATGGGCTGAGGCGACTGAGGCCCTTTCCCCGGTTCCTCATGGGTCCTCGTTCGCTGTTACTTCTCTTTGGGCGCCATGTCGTCACCTCCTGACACGTTGCCTTCCTCATCCTCGTCTTCGCCCGCCATCCCCTTCAGGTAGGAACGCTTGAACTCCTGGAAAATCATCTCCTCCTCCATCTCACTTCAGAAACAAACAAACTCACGTCAGATGGATCATTTTAACCACATCAACACCAAAAACATGTAATAATCCAGCTTATTTCATGCAGTGGTTTCTGTTTGGGGTGAAAATCTATGGTGTTATTTTTGCCTCTTTAACCCACAAATGCAAATTTAATATTTGCAACTTGTGTATATTTGTAAACTTTTTTTTTTCATTTTCAAAAAAAAAAAATCATTTGTAAAACTAAAAGTTCTGTTTGTGAAATGAGATTCTCATTTGTGGATCACAAACTACACGAATTCACAGATTTCCTGTATGACGTATTTTTTAGACATTCTTTTTGAGAAAATACAGACGATCCACAAACAGACACGATTGACACAGGAGTAACCCCTCCACACCAGCAGATGGCAGCACCAGAGTCTCACATGCTCTCCAGCCCCAACCTGATGTTAAGTTTGCAAGAGACTATCAGGTATGCTAACACTTATCATCATTTCATAAAAACACATTATGGATTAAACATCATTAATTAATTTTTCCTTGTAGATAATTCATTAATGTTACCTAACCTACGGACGCTTCCATTTCAGCAGACGAAATAGGCCTTCATGTGTCAACTGCTGCCACCTGCTGGTGAGGAGGGGTTACTCCTGTGTCAAGCATGTGGCTATTTGTGGATGATTTGGATTTACGGATTTCTAAAAAAAGAATGTCTCAAAAATATGTCATACAGGAAATCAGTGAATACGTGTAATTGGTGATCCACAAATGTAAATCACATGTCATAAACAGACTTTTCAGTTTTACAAATATATTTTTTTATGAAATATATATGTATGTATATATATATATATATATATATATATATATACACACACACAATTTGCACATATTAAATTTGCATTTGTGGATTAAAGACGCAAAAATAACCCCATAAAAATCTGTAGTTTCCATTTCCAGATTTGGCTCATGACTTGTATGAAAACGACACTAACATCTGTTTCTAAAACAGTAAATAACGTCTTAATGGTAACATGTATAAACAGCAGAATCTGCAAACACTGATAAACATGAACACTCCTCCAGTCTGCTCATGCTGAATCTGCACAAACACTTCACAGACCTTTACATACATTGGTCCATTTTCCAGGATCATAGAAAACTCTGGATCAAACCACAGACTGACTCTGGACGAATAATCATCTGTTGTCAGACCCAGCTTTTGCTTCTGTACAGCTGTTTTGTTTTTGTTTTTTTTACTTGTCTGCCATCAGTTAACATCCACAGACCGAATGAAAGAAACAGCACTGAACAGCGAACAGGAGAGGTGATACAGTACAACAGCGAGCTGACAAAGCGATAAAAGATCCTGTAACATGAACTGAACAAAAGGACGTCGACTGCAAATGTCACCATGAAAAGCACCAGGTCTGTCCTCCGACTCATTTCATTTCCTTACCTTTCTTTCACTGTCAGCAGCAAAACAGGAGAAAAGAGAACGTTTCAGTTCAGTTTCATCATTCATCTGCTGTGTTTCATTTGTACTCATCAGATTTTTTAATGCATTAATATATGAACCAAGAAATGGTTCCATTAAAATCATCTAAAATGATGGGAGTTTGTGCATCAGCAAGGATGGTTTTGGGTATTTTTCCAATATATATAATTATCTATCGATCTATCTATTATCTGACCAAAAATGGCACTAGCAGACACATTTTCATGTTTACGTTGTTGTTCCATTTACCTAAATATTACACAAACCTGGGGAAAAATACCAGAACCCAAACTAAAATTAGATAAATCAGAAAAAAGTATTAGCATTTTCCATTTTTAAAACACAAAGGCATCTGGTTATATTTCAGACCATATTAGGCACGTAATTACAAATACTTAGACAAAAGATCTGGAAATAAAGGTCATGTCAACATGAAATAAGATTAAACTAAAATGATGATAAGATTAATGTCAAAAAAGAATATGATAAGATAAAGAAAGATTAAGACTAAGATGAGATAAATCTAAGATGAGACAAGACAAAACAAGACTAAAGTTAAGATCAAAACTAAGACTAAGATGATTCTAAGATAAGACTAAGACGAGTCTAATGAGATAAGACTAAAGATAAGGTAAAACTAAGATAAGATTAGAGTAAGATTGAGAAAAGACTAATATAAGGTAAGTGCTGAGATCACTTTAAGTGGGACAAACAGCAGCAGTAAAGCCCCTGGAGTGAACATGTTCCATACCTGTATCAGGTTTAGGATGCATCAGCTTGAAAGGAACCTCCAGACCGACCTCACTGCAACACAAACAAATTATTTCAAATTAAAACTGTGGAAAAATGGACCAATACACGTTTGAACTTGAAATATGTTCAATTGCATCATGTCTGGGTCAGGCCTTGGTTATGCACAAACAGTATAACAACAAAGTTGAATTTCCCCTAACTTAAACAACACAGAAAACACTCAGGATTATTACAGGTTTAATCTGCCTCTAACACAATATAAACACATTTACAAAGTAAATAATGAGCATCATTAAGGAATGGAATGAGGTTGAAATAATAATCCAAAACTCACCTTGATCCCATCATCCTGTGAGCGTCGGTGAGAAACAAATGGAAAAATGAGGTTTAGTTCATCAAGGAAAGAGAAAATCATCATCAAACGGCGCAAAAATAAAAAGTAAATATGAGGCTGACGGAGATGGAGGTCATGACCCCCCCAGTTAGGGTTAGGGTACTGACATCATCAGCACATTTCCACCCAGATGATGCTGACTCCGCCCCTTACAGACGACTGGATGTCACTGACCTGTGGATTCTATCGTATCATTCGCTTTCATCGCATCATCTGTGTTTGTGTTTGTTTAATGGGTCTCAGCCTGAACTCTTTAATGGATCCGATGGACTCACCCTCCGACGATGAGCTTCACCATGACCCTGTATGACACCATGATGCCCATGACGTCCTTCTGAACACCCGGTTTGATCCTGAAACAGAGAGGGGAGGGGGGGTGTTATTGGACCAGGCCTCGTGTCTGGATGAACCTGAACGCCTCGTCTACTCACACGCTGGACGAGGCCAGGTTGGTGTCTTCGTGCTTCAGTTTTCCGTCCAGAGCGATGCCCCGCCTCTCCCTGTTATTGGCCAGAACCGGCAGCAGTTTGTAGGTTTTTTGCAGAGTCGCTCCAGCAGAAACCGAATCCCTGAAGAGACAGAAACCACAACCTCATCTGTTTATCCTTTAAACTACAGTGACAAATCTGCCAATGAGTCCAACGGACAGGTCTGCACAGACATGTTTTACCCTTGAAGGGCTCCCATTAGAACAGGCCCACAGTCATTTATGGGGTTTTTGCAGTAAAACGTTAAGAAAATGCCTTTAGACAATTCCTCTGCACCTTTATTCATTTGTGTTTTCAGGTGTTTTTTTCCTAAAAACACAACGGGTTAAGCCATGTTATTTCAGCTGAATTCAGACATGATTCAACAGTGGTTCAGATATGCTCCAGCAAACCTTCAACTTTCATTTTTCAATTTAACCATATTTCAGCTTAAGCTTCTTTCATGTATATTTTTACTTGGAAACATATTCTTGGGGATGCAACACAATGAACATTTGTGGCCGAAGCCAAATAACATATAAAAGCTTGCCCGAATATCAAGTGTGGTTAAGTTTTTTAACAGTGCATAAATAGCCTAGAATAAATGTTTAGACATGTTTTTTTAAAAAGTAAATGTTTATTGAATATTCCACAACTCTAAACGGTTGATCATCCAAAGCCAGGAACTCCATTACCATCTTTGTAATTCCATTTGCTTTGGCGCTGTCCTTTGCGAAGTTTTTTATGCCATTTTATTGATTCTTATTCGTTTTTGTTTTTTTTTAAGTTGTTTAAAAGTCATTTTTCTCTTTATATTTCACATTTCACTGAATATTTTCAATATTTTCTGCTACCAACAGTCAAATTCCCCCCCTGGTGGAACCACTAACATCTAATCTTATCTGTGCATCTAGTGCAGTGTTTCCCAACCAGTGTGCCGTGGAAAATGATCCAATTTCACCTGATTGGTTCTGTAAGCCCACAGTGTGATCCAGATCCATA
>JAPSES010015273.1:0-13778 GCA_029822895.1 Maxillicosta whitleyi
GTAATCACTTCCAGATCTCACCATTACCAACCTATCCTGAAAATTTCATCAAAATCCATCCATAACTTTTCGAGTTAAACCAACAAACAAACAAATAAACGCTGCCAAAAACATAACCTCTTTGGCAGAGGTAAAAAAAAAAAAACCTCACTTCCGTGGTAGACCAGCTGCTTCAGTTTGGAGGTAAAATTACCGTTTTATCAACAGGGTCTGACGGCTTTGAAAAACAACATTTTAACAGCTCCTCTTTCCGCTTCTGACACCAAAGTAAAGCAGTGAAAATATTGTAAATTCCACACACATTTCAGCCGATATCTATCTCTGTACTCCTGTCTGCTTCTCCAAACCATCTACTGCAGGAAATATACAGACGTTGAATAACAAACCTCATGCAAAACCACGTCAGAAAACCCAAACTAACGCTTTTAACATCAGAAATAAGGAATTGTACGTGATGAGCATGTTGCATAGACTTGCACAGGACAAAGTGTTGATAACTAGTGTTTTCCACTTTGCAGTATGTCCTCGCTGTGTCTGTGGAAGTAGCTGCCTTCTCAGAATACAGTATATAGCAGCTAATATGTGTGGAAAGGATGTCATGAGTGTAGTTTCCTCTTTTTTTTTTTTTTTTTTGCCTTCATTGTGGATTTCCTGTTTTATTACTTTGCTGTTGCGTCGTTACTATGGCTTCATTATTTTCTCCATATTTTATTTTGTTTTACTGAGTCTGTTTTCATTGTAGCTTGCCGCCGTCTGTCACATAGAAACAGTGGTCTGTGTTTGGTTTAGTTGTTACATGTTATGGTTTAATTTTTTATTTATTTTTTTAATCGCTGTGTGTGTTGTTTTTTTTTTTTTTTGTTTGTTTTTTTCACTATAAAGTGGAGCTGTAACATGATAGAGACACTCCCTGATTTTGTTCCTTCACCCAGAGCGTCTCCAAATCTCAGCTGAAACGTGTGAACACTGACATTTTTTAACATTTTCTGTATCGTCCGCAAATCTAATGACAAGCCCAAAACCAACAGCAGTGTGACAGTTCATCTCTCAGTCTGACTTAACTTGTACTCAAAAAACATGACAATCTCATTGTCCAGAAAACACTATTCTTTAAAGAATTGGACTGTGTAGATTTTAGCAGAAATTACTTGAAAAAACAAACAAAAAAGTAGTGCATTTTAGGAACTGTGAGTCCTTTGGGTTTAGGACGTACTGTTGTTTTATCTGGAATGAAAAGTCCTGGAATTCAGACATTTCATCTACTGAATAATTAAAAAAACTTACTGAAAGGTGCACAAGACCCTGTGAGTGAAGGAGGTTGAACATCTATTAAAACTATTACAAGGAAATTTTCAGTGTTAAGGCATCAGGAAGCTCTAAAAATGAGGAAAAAATAAGAGCAGAGCTAGAAGAAATAACAGAAAAAAGTAACTTAGAAGCATTTTACAGGGTGAAAGAAGGGGAAACAAACATTAAAATATGGAACAAAAAAAAATACACGTGTTTTTTTTTTTTTTTTTTATCAATGATGTAGTAAAAGGAGTGGATTCATCTTTACCGTTCTCATCAAATCCTTTCTTTCTGGTGTTAAATTGTGTTTCTTTGTGTGGTATTTTGGACTTTAGTGATTTTTATCAGTAGCTAAACAGGCATCGTACAATCAAGTTTGCATTTTAATTTAATTTTAATTATAATTTTTTTTGTCTGTCCATCCCATTCTTATGGCTCAGTAATTGGTGGTGGGTGGGGGAGGGGTTCTTCCATATTTTGCACAAAACTTCACTTGTACTCGAGGCTAAAGTAATGAGATTTTCACCCTGAGAGGTTAAACATCACCCTTTAAACCCATAAATCAATAATGACTTTATATGATGATAATACTTTGTAAGTTTTTTTTCCCTCCAATATCATAGTAAAGTTGCATATATTTTTATAATACATGACTTAAAAAGGTGCAGCATCTGAGCCAAATTAATACGGAGAGCATCCTCATGAAATAAATGACAGTCAGAGTGGAACTTTTGGGGGTTTATTTTCTGTTCCAGCATTCTCAAATTTTCACAAGGAGATTTATTTATTGGAAATCTTACAAATAAGTCCTAAATCCTCATCTGTGTGCCTGTCTTTTCCACAAACTTAATGGTAATAATTGGACGTTAATTGAAAATGTGCAGTTTTAACATCATACACCTGAAACTGAAGGAGCACCGTGTTATATCGGTATTTTTTAAGCAGTGAGCGACATTTAAAGATGCTTCTGCGTATGATCTGAGACTAAGCTGGAACTTAAGGAAGTTATTAAGTGAAGGAAGGAAGTTATTTAAAAAACAAAATATGCAAAGTTCATATAATTACTATCATACGCTGGATTCTTAGACCGTTTTGAAAAACAGGCCGGCCTATGATGTTTGAGCAGATCGCCATTAACTGGAACAATGTTGATTTTAACACTCAAAATCACAGAAATGAAGAACAGAACGAGTATTTATTACAGTAAAATAGTGATTTTTAAAAACCCAAAAGTTTTTTTTCTGCAAAATCACTTTTCTGCCCATGGTTGAACATCATATTCCTGCACAAAAACAGTCAGTAAATGAAAACATATCACTATCAAATGCACTCATTCACCGTCAGATTCCTTCAAAATCTGCTCTAAATGTATTGGATGAAAACTTGGTTGGTGAAGTTTAGGTTTTCTGAAAGTTTTCCCGACTTATCAATCCATTCCTCTTCACAGTAATTGTAAATACACTGAAAAGTTGGTCAATTTCATGTGATTTTACTCTAAATGTTTGGAGATGTAAATGCAGATCAGATTTTTTTTTTTTTGTTTTAATGTCACATTTACTTACATACACGTAGATCCACTCATAATTTCAATAGTTTACGACATGGGTGTAACTTGTATGACTGTAAATCTACATAATATTCTTTTTATAAAATGTAAACTGAGCACTGACTGGGATGGCTGAGTTCCAGGACTAATATTCCACCATAAACAGAATTTGTGGGACTGAATGATGATAAACAATGACATTTGTTTGTAGTAATGAAGGATTAGTGCAATAGTGTGGTTCAATTATGTTTTGTGGCAACTATGGATGTTTATGACAAGAAGAATTTAGTAGCAGAGGTTCTAGGGTTTGTTTAGTTACAGATTACAAATACATTATCACAATTTCAACTACTTTATCGAATAAACCTGACATTACCAGTATGTTTTAAGTGATGAATAAAGATGAAAAGTCCTGAAAATGCAAATGTAAACCAGCACTGTACAGTAATGTTTGAGCCTTAATTTAAAAGGGTTGTTGCATTGAATTTTTTGTTGAATATGTTGAATTTTCTGCACTGAAAAACTTTAACAACTGACTTCTCGACTTGTTCTCAAGCTGCAGCTCATTTCGATTCATCTGTCATTTCATTTCTTGACTGATCGATTACATTTTTATTCTATAAAATTAAAAAAATCGTCACCTGAAGCCCCTTTTCTTGTCCACAAGTCAAAAAAAAAAAGAAATATTTTATAGAGTTGAACAGAAACCATAAACGCTGCACACACCTGAACAAGGATAATTAAGGGGTTTTTTTTTTCTTTAAAAAAATTACCCAAATTAAAATATCAACAATTTTTTCACTGAATTATTGCAGCTCTAGTATGTAATCATCGATGTTTAAAAAGTAAATAACATATTTTTGTTCTTTAACTGATTAAAATTATATTTATTTTGACATTTAATAATATAACGTCTCACTCCTTTAAACTGGTCATTAATGATATATCAGCATAAAAAAAATAAATAACTGTCATTGTTGGCTTTGGTCTGCACATGAGATTTGTTATAAAAAAGAATAAAGAAAAATGTAAAATATTATCAGAGGAGAGGAGACACAGCAGCAAAATGAGGGAGTATCGAACAATCCATGTAACATTTGTACACAAGTGTAACAAAGTTATTATGATGAACTTGTACAAAGAGTTTCCTTTCAGAGTCTAAAAGAATAATCTTGCCTGATATGATGTTCTATGTAATATGTGCTGTATATTTCTCTGTTATAGCATGTATTATAAGGCTGTGAACCAGAGGCGGCAGACAAGATCAGGTTTTCGTTGTCCAGGGTTCCCAGAGTCTGCGCTGGTCCCACGTCCAACAGCGAGTTTACAAAAATATCCAAACAACACTGACAAAGCAGCTAAAAACATGCATTTCTCTTGTTTTTTTGTTTGTTTTTCATTATTATTTTTAAGTGCTTCTCTGGGTTGTGTTTACAAACTGAGCGATTTCATTCATCTAGAATATTTCCAGAGCCGTGCAGGACTGTGGGAACCCTGTTTATCTGCCCGGACGCCATCACAGCCAATCACCAGCTTCAGCTCTCCATCACAGAACACACACTCTAGTGGTAACAACAGATATAGATGTCACACACACACATACACACACACACACACACACTCGAGTCCATCACAGACGTGTCGTTCTAGTTCTTGCTTCTTCTTTTGTTGGGTTTCCTTCTCCCAGTATTCGGGGCTTCTCCTCTGTTCTCCTCTCGCTGTAAGAAGCCAAAGTAGGAACTTTGTTTGCTTGCAGGCAGTTTTTGCCAGAAAACCATTTTACATTTTAACTGTGTTATTACAAAAAAAAGTGATTGTACTGTTCTGTATTGTTCTGTAGGAGAAGTGTTACGTATACCTATTTTAAATAAAGTATTCAGGGTTTTAAAACGGACTTTGTCGAAAATGTTCTTCACTTTATAATCATTTATGAACTGTAGACTGTAGAGTGACAGGCGTCATTAATGATATATCAGCATAAAAAAAAGTCATTGTTGGCTTTAAGTGAAACATAACTGTGTTGAGTAGATTGGTGTGTAGATTATCATCTTGTAGAGTTAAAAATTAACACTTAGAGAAAAATACTCTCTGAACTCTACCATGAGTGTAAATTTTACTCCAAATCGAGATGAAATGTTTACATTTAGAGTTAAATTTTATTCAATTTAAGGTTAAATTTACATCTTCATTCTACAAACATTTGGCATTATCACTGTAACCGAGGACTTGACCTCCAAGGCACTTCTAGGTTCTAAAATGGGGGTGTGGCAGAACAAGTCAGTACTGGGCTGTTGGTGGAACACATGACCGGGCCCTTTGAACCCATTAAAGTTTGTGAATTCATCACTTTCCAACATGTGTGAGCCCACAACAGCGTGGTTTACAAGCGTATGACATTTTTTGATACACAGCGAGAAGAATTTGATAGTAACACTTCAGCACCATGGACAGCAACTGTATTCAGCACCACGGACAGCAACCATGTCAATTTGACATCAGTCAAATGGACCTGAAGTCCAACCAAATCACCAGTCAACCTGTCCCCTAATAATACCAACACAAACTCAGATCAGTTCAGTCCCACTGATACAGACCTCTCTCTCTCCCGTTTCTTTATCCATCAATCAAAAAAGAATAGATTTACAACCAAAAAAGAGATTTGAGAGCAAAAAACAATTAGTAGCAAAATAAGAGGCCCTGCGATGAACTTCGATTTACACCCCCCCCCCCAAAAGGGACTAAGCGGTTGAAAATAGATGGATGGATAAAAAAAGAGATCATTTTGCTTATAGACCAGTCCTCTTTACTTTTGAGTTAAAACTTTTCCCGACCTCCATTCCTACGCACTTGATCCTATTTATAACTTTTGCTATGGTGCAGACACTTATCATGTGATGTGCCCCCCCACCCCCCTGGGCCGATTCTGACTTGTTCCGCCACTGAACAGTGTAATGCATTAAAAAAAATATGTGCCATGAACAAAGACGTTAAAGTTATAGGCCTAATGGTTTGACAGAATGTTAGAGTCATAGATAGGCTACTACATGACTGAATGTGCTAACAGCCATCCTCTGCATCAGGATACATTTGTTTCATTAATTGAAAAATAAAACTGAGAAAACATTTCAGCTGAACAGTATTGGGCACTTGTATTTGGCACTACAACCCTGCAAAAACAACAAAGACCAAAGACTTTTGCACAGTACTGTATATGGATCCAATTAAATAAAGTCATTATTATTTTGGATAGTTCATCTTTTGTCACATCAGGTCAAATCTGACTTGATATGGAAAGGTTAAAGTTCTTTGTACCCATTACACCCATTACATACATACAAGAGAATTAGTTTTTTCACAACGTAGACTGATTATGTAATTATATAAATGGTTGAAATAAAATAAAATACAGACAAACACCTTGACTTTTGAGTTTTATTTATGAAACTTCCACATGTCCAAAATAAAACAAACTTAATACTGTATCAGACAGTTTCCCCACACGGAAGAGAATAGAGATATGAGCATGGAGTTCACATTTTTATAATACAGGGCTGTGAGTATTTACTGAAAACCAAGATTTGTCTCTGGATTCAGCTGAATGAAGAGGAGTGCACGCTGTCGCGGTTTAAGGCCGAGACGCCTGCTGATCAGAGGAATGTCAAATACAGTCTGTGTTCAGTGTCAAAGGTCATGCAACAGTCAAAACATATCCAAACTGCTGCCACTCATACTTAAATTAACTGATCTTTTGAGAAAAATACATTGGACCAAAATCACGCATTTTGCTGAGATTGTCAAACTTTCTGCCGACCACCATCACTGCTCCCGAAAGATCACAATTTAGTGAGTTATTTGATAAATGTGTAGATCTGAACAGACTGGGATGACGGTCTGTGATGGAGTCTGTATATACAAGACATGTCAGAACAGGAGGAGGGATCAGACTATCACCTGGGTTGTCACAACAGCAGTTTTAACATGGACACAGCTCCTTCAAGAGATTCCAAACAAAGTCAATTCCTGTTTCAGCATCACATGGTTACTCCACATCTGCAAACTTATTTCTCAAGTCACACATCTTAAATATTGTGATTCTTTGACTTTGACGCCTTTCAGTCTCAAACAAAATCCCCTGAGACCTAAGATAAATGTCATCTGAAGGATGTGAAAGCAAACGAAACAAAGGATTGTAATTGTGATTTTAAAAATGTGCGTACTGTTACTTTATTAAGATATTAAACCATATAATTTTCTTAATCCATCTGTCCACACCCTCTTACAAGACAAGACATGAACATACAACTGGAGAAATAAATGCTGCATCATCTTTACTTATACACATAGATGCACAAACAAAATATTTCACCAGATCAGTTTGATTTTGCAAAATGTCATGTTTTTCAGCAGTGAATATCTAATTCACCATCACATGGAATATTAAAACTACATCCACATTGGCTTTACATTCGTTTGGTTTAGGTGGTGCACCTAAGCCTTAAAACTAAAAGGAAACCCCTGCATTTCTTTTAATAAAAGGCTCCAAAATGATGCATTTTTGATGAAAATGTTAAATAGTTTTGAAGAACCTCTAGACACCAGAGCCACGAGAGGTAAATAAATGATAAAGGGAAAACAGCACAAATGATATCAAGAAATCAAATCAAATCCTGGCTATGGGGCAGAAAAGTCCTAATTCCTAATATATATTTTTTCACATACCTGTGCACAAAAATTTGGAAAAGTAGTATCAAAATTAAATCAAATCTAATGGCTTTAAAACTACTTTTAGAGGGGGTAAATAGGGGCAAGGCATTCAAATAAGATCATTTACTTTTGACATCTCCACATTGATTTCACTTTAATTTGGATTAATTTTTGCCAAAAAAATTTAACCTAATATTGCCCTCATGTAGAATAAATGGAAAGTATGAATTTATTACAACCATAGAAGTCACCAGACTAAGGGCTTACAGTTATTAGTTGCTAATATGTTGCTATTGAGCGGATCATCCCTCTGAATTTGATTAAAATTCCTTCAAATGAGACTAGTGTGTTCTGTTCGAAGTGGACTATTGGAGTCCATGTAAACACAAACATCAATACAACACCATAAACCAACCATTTAATTAAAAAGATGGTTTTTAAGATAGGGCCTTACAGTCTGCAAAAGTACAAAACGATTAAATAGGCAGCTACTGTGCATGTCTGTACTGTCACAGGCTGATGTGGAAGAAAAAAAAAGGCAAATAACTGCAGGTTACACAGGCCAACGCTCAGCCGTTGCCTCGAACGCAGCTTTGACGTGCAGCATCGAGTCAATGGTTCCTTCAGTAAGGCTGATCAGAGCTAATGATACAGGTCAAACACACCAGCAGTCAAGTGGGTGTGTTTAGATCCTGATGCAAAAAGCAAAACAACAGGCTCGAAGTGAGAAACTAAACCCTGCTCATCAACATTTAATAAACTGATGAACCACAGCAAAAGGCAACATCTGCACCAAGTGGGTTTGATAATTTCTGAGGCTTTGTTTCCATCTTAGAAACGTCCCAAGATTGATCTGAAGGAAAAGTCAATAGTACGCATGTAGGTGATACAGATGTGTGTCATTAGAGATTATTTACCAAATCTTCTGTACTATCTGTGTGAGAAGGTGTGGTGCACATTCCATTGGATCAAAAATGCTTTTTATTTAAAACACTGCAGATTTTTCATGTTTAATCCACATTACACCAGTCTGTGTCCATCTTTTTAGTCATTTCTTAAAACATACAGCCGTTGTCTTTTGCCAGGTGATGTACTCATGTAAAAAAAAAAAAAACACTGCTCGACCTTAAAGAACACTTATTACTTCATGATTTGGCTGTAAAACTCTTACAGTAGGACTCAATGCACCTGTAACAGGGATGTTTTTACACGGCTCAATCTCCAAAATGAAGGAAAATTTAAAGACTCACATTTACATTTACAGTGAAATTGAAGCTGCAGGCACACGGCATTTACAATAAAACTACTCGTATAGTCTTGTAAACATCTGAATGCAAAAAATATTTAATCTCATTCTTTCAGGCAAAGATTAAAAACAACACGAGAGTATTTTCACATCTCCTAAAGGCCTCTCTCTGAAGACCTACAGGGGTTTAACATCTCAGTGTTTATTGTACCTCAGGATTTGATTACTTAGTGTGTTTACAGCTTAGTGTTGATCAGTTACTGTACAAGTCACCTTAATGAAGTATTGTTTTTGTAGATTTCTTATTTTGTGTAATGGAATTTATATTAGTTTAGGTCTAAAGCCCTGCTTACAGCTGGTATTAACATTAATATCATATAAAAAATACCTCATTATGTAATAATTTGAAAAAATGTTCCAGCTCTATTTTGTAATAAGACCCTGAAGGGAATATGTTGCATATTGTGATGATTTTATATAAAGCACAAGGTCCAAGTGTAGGAATTTCCACTCAACATGAATGTCTTCATCTGTACCATTTTAACAACTGACCTAATACGCCACCCAAAATAATGAATTAGTCTGGTATTAAAGATTTTCTCATTGTCTAAATAGCTAATAAAGTAATAAGATCAGATGACATTCACATATTTCTTTCTATGAGGGTTTGATGTTGGATGTTAGTGCTTGCTACGAACAGGGTTAAACTGAGTTTTAGTTTTGTGACAACACAGGTGAACATGTGAACTCTGCTCAGCACTGCCGTTTTGAAAGGTTTTATACATACAGTTCAGGATGAAAAAAAAAAGAATAAAGAAAAACCAGCAAATCCAGGAGTTTGTAGGAGTCTAAATTTGGCAGCTGGGGTGAGAGAGGAGGTCTCAGTGCATTTCAGTCGTTGATCAGAGCCAGGATCATGCTGGAAAGGCAGGAGTGGGAGACAGAAGCAGTGTGTCATTTTAAAGGCTTGTAACTGATAAAGATAAATAAATGCTGAGTATCCTGGTGGATGCTGCGGTTCTTACCTGTATAGGTAAATGAAGAAGCAGAGCAGGTGGTAGCCCAGTTTAATCATGGCCTCCTTCATGTGGGACTTGAGCTGACCCCGGTTGTGGATCTCAGTAGGGTCAAACACCCCCATGTTGCCCAATGGGACCTTGACATACCTACAAAAACAGATGAGAGGTGAGAAACCACTTTGAACACTCAGGTTAGTCTAAAATTAAACATTCATGGAAAAACTCACTCCTTCAGTCTGTGTGTTACAGCTTTGAAAATCCAACTCGCTAAATGAAAGAACCTTTGAGATGCAAATTCACACTCAAAATGGCAAGTCTTGACAAAGACAAGCCGCTTTTTATGTAGTGTATTCTTAAGAGGGAATTTTGCCATTTTAATACCATAGCTGTTCCAGCAAAACAAGCTCTTCCTCAACTGTATTTGCCTTGAGCTTCTTGCTCTTAAAACCTTCCAAGATTAGTCCCCTCGCCCCAAGAGTACTAGGGGATGGTGCAAAAAACAATTCCTAGCAATGGTTCTACTGAAGTATGAAGGTCTGTATATGCATTTAAAAAGAGAAAATGAAACGCCCTCCTACATCATCCCCACACAGCTGACTAATCACAGGATATACTTTCCCTATTTCAGAATTCCATACAAATTCTGGAACTAGTATGGTCACGTTATTGAAATGCGAGATGCGGATTAATTGTGACAGAAACAATTGCAATTAATAATATTATTGTTAGTTCTGTGAACTGTACGCAACCACTGCAGTATACTGCTAATAATACTTACACATTATGATGAAGAGACATGTATTAGCATAGAGCAGTGTTTCTCAACCTTTTTTGAAAAAAGGCCTACTAACGGCCCCCGTCCTGTGCTTGTGCCGGCCCAGGAGAGAACCACTGGCATAGAGTATTGAAATATGAAACACATTTTCATTTATGTTTATATTTTGCTAATAAAAAATTACAGATCTGACATGTCTTGTATAGAAAATCCACTACTGAAGCATTCAAACAAGGTAGAAAATAAACCTCTACAACTGTAACTCTGCTGAATTCATTGCAGAAAAATGAAATGCAGTCAGGCATTTAGTAGCTGTAACATAGTGCCAGTACAATTTAAATGATAGGTGATTTTTTTCAGAAATAGCATACCTCAATATTCGACCATTCTAAGTAAACAACTCAAAGTTAACTGGCCAATTTGGTACCTACAGTTGAGGAATAGTCCAGTCTCCACATTAAATATCTCAACATGTTGATAAGACCAATATTTTGGAAGATATTAGTTATTTTGGAAAACAATAGCTTATGTTGGTCGGTGGACAAGATGCGCAGTACCACGTGCATGGCAGGAAATGAAGTTAAAAACAGGAACGACAGATTTACCAACTTCTGTCCCAAGATATCAGCATATGACCCCTGGTTCCCCTAGATCAATGTGCTAGTTACTTTCATATTAACCCCAGTCATATAAGACAAAGTACATGTGATTTTGTAAAACTTATGAGTCTTAATCCAGTTTTCAAGGAATTTAAGGCATGGGAGACTTTTTATGGACTTGCAGATGCTATACCAGGGGTTACCAACCCTAGTCCTTGAGAGCTACTATCCTGCAAGTTTTAGATGTATCCCTCTTCCATCTCACCTGATTTTAAATGATAAACCCATCATCAAGCTCTGCACAAGCCTGATAAGGGCTGTCAGGTGTGTTGGAAGAGGGATACATCTAAAACATGCAGAACAGTAGCTCTCGAGGACCAGGTTTGGTGACCTCTGTGCTATACCATGAGTGCTCACCTGTAAATATTCCAAGCAGCTACTGGCAGGTTCAGCAGTAAAATGAACCAGTGCATGGAGACCAACATCAGCATCGTGGAAAGACACTGACCAATCATTTCTGGAATGACCCACTGCACAGAACACCACACAACACATACAAATCTATCAAACTGCAACAGATCAAACTCCACAAAAGCCAGTCTATTCACAAAGTGGAAGCTGTGACAATAATCTGATAATCTGAAAACAACTCACTTTGTTCAGTTTGGAGCAGCAGGCTCTGGCATTGATGTAATCACATTCTAAATCCGATAGAGTGATAATCTGAGCAGCAAGTCAAGGTTTTATCGACTGGTAAGTAACTTAAAACACGTTTACATTAATGTACATAAAATGTGTTTGCTATTTTTACACACAAAAATGTTCCCCTATGACTGTTCGTTAGATCATTATTCTCTTAACACACATGCAACCAGCACAGCAACGTATCGTTTCCCACAAACATTGTTTCAGTTGAAACGCCTCAAAAATCTTCTCGAAGCCTCTGATCTTCATGTCGCTTGCAACTCGGTGACTATCGGGGACAACTTCTGCTAATGATATATTGGAATAATACAGAAAAAATGTTTACTAGCTATATCTAACATAGTAACGTATCTAATTAATATGTATATTTATAACTGCAAAGGTCGACAGCAATTTTCCAGACGATGGTAAATTTGGAAGCGAAAAACGTTAAAACCCCTAAAGCTAATACGAAGGTGTGTCGTCAAACTAGATGTGAAAGTGTGAGTGAAACTGCCACAGCTAACGATGAAACACATTCACCTACCTATCTTCTTTCGACATATCTATGCCGTTTAAGGTATTTTCATGTAACAGCCGGTTAATTTCATTTTTCTGTCTGTGGGTTTTGTATTCTTTTAGTCACACCTTGTTGTGAGTTGTTGTGGAGTAATTTACACTTGTAAGAAGGCGGCTAACCGGTTAGCTACAGCTAGGTAGTTAGCATCGCTGTATTAGCTGTTGTACGAATGACCGAGTAAGAGCTTTACTCCGGTTAGCGGCTCGTCCTAAAACAGCCCACACAAACCAGAGAGAAAACCTGTGAAAAGGATACAAAATAGACCGAGAGGAAAATCAGTGCACAACAGTCGACAAGTGACAGAATGAACACTGCCGCTTCCATTTTTGGTCGTCTTCTTCTTCTACTACTTCGGCTGCTTCTTCTTCGTTGATTTTTTAGGAGCGCATTACAACCACCTTAGGGAAACATTACTGCCGCCTATTGGACTGGAATGTAGAGGAAGAGAACGGCAGGGGGAATAAAGCGACAGTCTTAATAGAAACAGTAGTGTAGTTGCCAAGTCACAAAACTCCGAGTTTGTTCAGATATCCCCAGATTTTCAGTCAAGAAATGTGGATCTAAAATAAAAATTTGCAATATAAAGATTTTTAGTGCTACTTAGTAGTTGCTTTGTATTCAATGGGCTGTTATTACTACTGCTCTCTACTACTCTCCTAATACTTTTTATTTTTTATTCAAATGTGCTTTTTCCCCTTCCAGTGCTCTTATTAGTAGTAGTAGTAATCTGTTCTTAAATGGGTATCTGTATTTGTCTGTGCAATAATTCTTTTCTTTTTCTTTTTTTGTTTTAACTGTGTGGTAACCTGCATCTGTTATATTTTCTGCTTTTGTTCATGTGTTTTTCTCTTTTCTAACTCTGTGACTCAGGGAAACACACACGAATTCCAATGTACCTACGTTGAAATAGATCTGTGCAGATGGCAAATAAAGTCCATTCTAGAGGAAACACAAATGTTGGAACCTGTGTGCAGATGTGAGATGTCCAAGTTTCTGCATCCGGGTAAAGAATATCCAGGAGGGTAAAAAGGCTTATTTAAAGGTTTATTTAATTGATTTAAAAAGGCAATTTAACTAAAATCATACAAACCTCCTAATTCAAAAACATATTAACCCTCTCTATTAAGTAATTAAATTTACTCCATGTATGATCATGACAGTTAAGGACACAAAAAATATAATTCCATCTACATCTGTCATGATTTGACTAATTACTAAATATTAGGGCTGTCAAAAGATTAATTTTCTTGATCGCAAATAATCTCAGAAATTTCATAGTTAATCACGATTAATCTTGATTTACTTTGCATGTGTAAAATTGATATTTTGCAGTAA
>JAPSES010015348.1:0-13770 GCA_029822895.1 Maxillicosta whitleyi
TGGTCTGGTCTGTCTTTACTGTAGGACATGTGGTACTGGTCTGGTCTGTCTTTACTGTAGGACATGTGGTACTGGTCCTGCATAATTTGAGCTCTTGATTTTTCATTGAATTGTGCCGTTGGGTTTTTTCTGGACAGGCTGATAGACTCTGTGCTGCCTAAGTCCTTTCATCATCCCCTGAATGTGGACTGCACCTGCCACGCATGACAGCAGCTAAACTATGGAACCATCTGCACAGACGCACCTCCTCTGTCTGCTTTAAATCCCTCCTTAAACCCATTTTTATCCTTGGCTTCTGAATCCACGTGAGATGCTTGAATTTATTGTTTTTTATTCAATTGTTTTATTTGGTGTTGGTTTATTGTTCAAATTTTTATTCATTTATTTTTGATTTCACAACTTTTATGTTTTTAATATTTTCTTGTATTTCACTCTTTTATTCTACCTTTGTTTTGTTTGTTTCTTTTATTCTTTTTTTTTCGACAGTGCTTTACAAATAAAGTTGGATTGGTTCAGGTCGTGATGGTTTGTTTCTGTGTTAGTTTGACCTCCACCTGTAGTCTGCAGTCCAGGTTTCTTCCTAATACAATAGGGGTGCTTTAAATCAAATTTCAGACCAATCAGAGGCCTCCTTTCAAATTGTATCAAAATCAGTGCATGTTTTTTGGCAAAATGTAGAACTGGATGTACTGAAATATTTTGTTTTTTTGCTTTATTTTAGGGAAAAAAAGACAGGTTTAGCTAAAAGTAGGAGCTGACAAGTTGAGACACAATTATATAGAGATTTAGCGCGGCTTTGGCCAAGACGTGCACTGCTTTTCAGGCGGTGGTTTTTGAAAATTGGTGGGGCTGCATGGCTTGCGACCTAAAATTATGCTCCAAGGGCCTCTTTAAGCTTGGCGTTTATGTCACATAGTTTTATCACACTGCAAGGCTCAGCTGTGACGAATGGCTTCATATCCAATGTGAAGCATGTGTGTGGGTTTGTGAATTTATTTTGTCATGCCCAATGGTTTCCTTTCAAAGATGGCACACACTTCCTGTCAATATGAAAATACAGTTCTTCATCTTTTCATGGTCATCAGACAGGACCCATTTGGATGTTCAGAGGCTACGTAGTTACCATGGAAACACCATCATCTTCTGCCACATTGATTCACTAGTAAAAAAAAACAAAAAAACATGGACTTTAGATGGAGACACTTATTTTAATATTTAATTTATTGATCTACATGACAAGGAAATTAAATATAAGAAAATACATGATTTATCCAGAAAACTGCAACATGCAGATACTATTACCATAAATGGTGATAAATCACTTAAAGTAAGATTAGATTTGGAGAAAAAAATAATTTGGCAGTCAACACAAAAGTAGCTCTGGGTCTTTAGGGATTAAGATAAAGCGAAATGATCAAAACGGGACCATTCCTTGCATATTTTACATAGCTATGAAGTACACTAAGTAATAAGAAACATGCCCAACTCCAAGTGCATGGTCTTTGTGTTACTGAGTTTTATCACACTGTGAGGCTCAGCTGTGACAAATGGCTCCATATCCAAAGTGAAGCATGTGTGTGGGGTTGTGACTTGTTTTTGTCATGCCCAACAGTTTCGTTTGAAAGGTGGCACATGCTTGCACATCATTTCTCACATCTGAGCCTGTGTGAAATCTTAAAAGCACTGTCAGGCACCTGATCGGAGATAAATGTTTGTTTCACGAGGAACCAGCAGGACCAACCGCTCACTATTTGTCTTATCTGTGGTTTTGATGTCCTGTTTCCCTGCTCTCCTTTATTCCCCTCCAGCCTCTCAGTTCTATTCTACCATATTTCCGTCTTGACTTTGTTCATCCTTTCTCCAGATTATGGTCCGTTTCCTTGCCTTCTCGTCTACACATACTGTTGTATTCAGTAGTTTCACTCAGTCACGTTTTCATTGTTTTTTTCCCCCATTTAACCAGCAGTCTTTGAACGTAAAGGTTTTCTTTTCTGAGGCAACAGCCACAGTAATCAGCAGTGATGCTGCTGCAATTAATGCGGCAGTAGACTTGAAAAAGACTTTTGTACTACAGTAATCACTTTCCAGATGAATTACATTTAAAGGTGGAATTAAACTTTAATTGGAACTTGTTCCGCTTGTGTGCAGATTGCCGGCTAATTAAGTATTGATTTACATGTATGTTTAGTGTATACATTCTTCAACAAAGTTTTGTGTTAAACCACTCAGAAGGGAAGTGTGTGTTGCACTGGGTCTGCCTCTGATGTCTGATGCGTTCCGTTACCTTCCACTCCCATACGTCGGGACCAGTCCACATGTGACCACGTTGCTGAAATGACCGTCCAGCCTCAGTATTCTCATGTAAATGATGAGTTTTCATTCGAAACAACATAACAATCCGTCCCTGTCCTCTTTTCCTTACAGTTAGTGGTGGGTGGATTGATCCTAGTATCGATAATAGTGATATCAATGCTGGTATTGATATTGATCACTAAGAGTGTCATGAGATCAATGTTTTAGTTTCTGTTTCTCTGCTGCTGTAGCGGTTTCCTCACCAAAGTGGCTTTCTGTGTCTATGTAAGTGTTGGGTACAACCAGTTTAATGGCTTATGTTACAGTCAGGCAGGTGCACCTGGCTCCTCCCCCTCCTTGTGATTTAATGTTGTATTGTGGCGCAACTCCGCAGTCCCAGGTTAGTCAAGCATGTATCCAGCCAACTCAAAAAGTATAACTTCTGGTAAAACCTCCAAATAACTGTTTTTCCTTGTCATTTATTCAAATGAATACATTTACAAATTCAAACAAAACTGAATAACATACACCTCAGGTTTGATTGAAGATAATTTCCTTTGTACTGAAAAGAAAAAAGTTTTAAATCTTTTATTTGTTATAATAGACGTTACTGCTCTGTTGCACTGCAAGTTTTTACTTTTTTACGGTAAACTTTGCCAAGATTCTGTTTTGTGTTTTAACTCCACTAAGGCCTAGTCCCAAGTCACCCCTTGGATCTACAACAACATTGGAATCACATTAAACAGTCGATCAAATGATTAAGTTGTTTATGAAAAAAAAAGTTCATGTATGTGGTTTTTTTTCGTCACTGCTGCACTTTTCTACTGTGTTTACCTCCATCTTGTTGATGATTTGAACAGAATTATGGGATCTTTCTCATATTCCTCCATTTGTAGTGTGGTCCTGGAAAATCTCCATTTGATGGGTCCAACAACCCACCCCTTTAACCCTTCCTCTTTAACTCAATGATTATCGGGACACCCCTACCCCTTGACAAAAATGTGCAAAATGGAGGAGGAGGAGGAGCAAAGGGGTGAATTGGGATTGTGTCTAAGTAACTTTAAAAACAATAAAATGTATTTATTAATTTTACTTTCAGTTCATGGACTATATTTCCATTTGTAGTTATTGTTCTTATTACACACAAGATTTGGAATGGTGGAGTGATGGACACCAAACGTGATGTGCAAAGTCTGTCTGTATCATTCCTGCACGCAGCATCCTGCCTGCCTAATCACAGTTGGCTGCACTCAAGCGTGGCCTTCTACCTGCAGACATTTTCCTTATTTTTCCTTCAGGGTTTTCATAGTGAAGGTTACATGTGGACAAAATGTACATGTTTTTGGTTAACGATTTAGCCCATCCCAGTATTTCACTCCCCTTCCCAGTTTGTACACTAGTGAGTACAGCTTTAATAATTTGGACTGTGGTTGAGAAAAGGCACAATCAGTCAGGCAGAACAACAGTATATTATGTGTCTGAGAAGCTGTTGTGTTCTGAGTACATCTAGCAAATGTTTAAATGTGTGTTTTTAAAGTTGCTTAGTGTAGGTCATAATACTAAAGGGAAAAAAATACATCAAAAAGACATCAAAATTTGGATTTAGCAATGTGACAATGCATCCACCTTAATTATTAAAGAGTATCTGTACTGGTGCTACTGGCCCTGTATTGATTTGATATGGGACCAATACTAAATTGTGCTGTATCGCCCACTGTTACTTGCAGCTGTCTTACCGGTCTACACCACCTTCCGTTGCCTTTCCCCTCAGCTTGACTCTTCATTTCACTTCCAATTCCCTCCCTCTCCCACTCTTTAATGTTCCTCTCTATACCTGTCAGGTGGAATATCATTGCATTATTGATGAGTCACTGGTCCTTTCTTCAGTTATCCATCCATCCATCGACTCCTTATAGAGGAGCCTCTTTCTGGTGTGGCCTCATGTCAAGCCTGGTCTCCCTTTAACAGTAAGGCAGGAGGAGTGTAATGCAGCTAGCTATAGTGCTCGGCTAACAAGGGAGACAAATTGAGTCGTGTCAGGTATCGGAGTCCTCACAAGTGAAGTGAATCTGAAGTATGAGCAAGGAATGAGAGGGAAACCTGCCCTCAAGGTGCCTTGTTGTCTGATGTCTCTCAATTTGCCCTCAATTTTTTTAAGGACCCAAACAACCATCAACAACTAAAACCTTCTACTGATCTAAACTGTTTAATATCTGTCCATCCTCTAATCCTGTCAATATAGTATGTCAATAATTGGTGTAAATGCAGTTCTTCATCTTTTCATGGTCATCAGATATGACCATATTTGGACATTCAGAGACTCCATACACAGAAAAAAGCAGTGTTGATTTAAGTCCCATAGAGTTGAATTTAAGCATTTTCCTATATAGCCCCACACTCTCCAGAGTTAAAATTAACACTTTATAAATAGTTAGATTTTTAACACTTTCCCAGAGTCACTTCCTGAACTTGCAAAACAGTTGAACCAACACCAAAGGGTTTTAACACTGCTTTGAGTTGTTTTGTTACTAATTAAATGAAGTTAGTTTCACTGCCAAAAGTGTTCTGGCATCTACACTGAAAAAAATGATTGTTAAAATTAACTAAGAATTAATTCCAATAAGCAAAATCATTTTCAGAAACATTTTTTTTTTTTCATTTCGTCACTCAAATTAAATCCTAGTGAATGAAGGTATAAAGAACAAACCTTCATCAGAAGCTCTGTATGAGTTTTGAATATCAAACAGATGAAATTTAAGCTCAGAAATGTTTACTCCACACTTTTCCTATGTAACACTTTGAATGCATGGTGATGCTCATCCAACAAAGAGTAGTTTGTGGGTTCATAAAACATGTTCCCTTCTACCAAACATATATAGTGGACCCCCGCTATACGACATTAATCCAATTCTGGAGTTGGGATCATAAGACGAAATTGTCGCATGGCGGGCAATAGAAACCTATGGTAATTAGCTAATGTGTGTGTGCTTTAACGGATTCCTTGTTCTTGATAATTGTATCAATCGTCGACTGGTTACGGCCATATTCCCTAGTGAGAGTAACGATGCGTGTGCCTTCTTCGTATTTCTTGATTATCTCCAGCTTTGTTTCCATAGTTATCATCTTCTTACTTCTCCCTTTAACATTACTAGGGTCTTGGGACCCATGGCTACGAGATCACACCAGATCAAGTCTTTACAAAACACACATGAGGTTCTGAACTGAGCGAGTGATAAACAAAGAAAGAGAGAGGCAGCATCTCTCTCGGGCATTGTGGGGGGGATTTCGGCCAATAGCAGACCAGAAGCTTAGTGATGTCTCACATGGTGTGAGGTGAGTGACTCGCACAGTCATACGCACGCACACCGAACGCCAAGTTTGAATTTTGGAATTTTTTGGCTGTGCGACATAAATTGTTGTTGATGCCATAAGGCGGGAAAAATGTCCTAAGAAGAGGATGAAAAAACTTCATATTCCACTTGTAATATGAAAAAAACGTAAGCTAAGGACGCCGTAACCTGGGGGTCCACTACACCAGTTATTTCACTAAACACTGGCATCTCTTCCTCATCTGCACAAACACATCCACCTTTACACTCCACACCATCGACTCCAACTAGTTCAGAAAACATGTTTTGACATTTAAAGCATTTCATTGTTCACCATTTTCTAGTGATAAGCATCTGATAATCATCTAGTGATGGCCATCTGACGCTTTTTACCATGTGACCTGGTTATGTGTTGGAAATGTTTCAAATATGTGTCTGTAGGGTTTTGTACTGAAACTCGGTACAAGTATGGAACCGGGGCGAACATTAAGTAGTAGTAACCACACCCAAATGTACCATACTTTTCGGTGCCTTATTTCGGTGCCTCAAAATATGTAACTGTTCAATTACGACCTCTGTTGACTGTTACATCAGTGTGCATGCGAAGCAGGAAACCGTTAAGTCGTAAAGTCCCTCTGGCAACAGTCGAGTCACACACTTGGTGAAGAGTCAAAGGTTAAAGATTCGACTGGTTCCACTTCACACAGAAGGATGCAGAGGCTTCAACATGTAAACGATGACTGAAAACACAAGTCTGTCCTATGCTATCGGTACGCTATCCGTGGAACACTGTGCCACAAACCCCCCCACCCCACCTTGTACGCGAAATGCTGCACCAACACATGGACAGTTTGCCTGTGGTCAGTCCACCTGTGGTCAGTTTACCTGTGGTCAGTCCACCTGTCTATAGAAGGTCCCACAGGTGACAGAACATTCAGTGCACAAACCAACATATGAAGTCAAATGAACTGTCTGTAGACCTCCACCACAGGACTGGATGGAGGCACAGATCTGGACAAGGTCCATAAACATCTGTGTTGAAGGTCCTGAGGTGCACAGTGGCCTCCATCATTCACAAATGGAAGATGTTTGGAACCACCTGGACTCTTCCTACAGCTGGATGCCCATTCAAACTGACCAACCAGGTGAGCAAGAATCTGTTGGTCACTGTGACAGAGCACCTGTGTTCTTCTGAGGGAATGGGAGAACCTTCCAGAAGGACAACCATCTGTGCAGAACACATAACCCAAACACAGGCGGACAAATACCCCAAACACAGGCGGACAAATACCCCAAACACAGGTGGGCAAACACACCAAAACACAGGTGTGCCAAGCTTGTAGCATCAGACACAAGAAGACTGATGTTGGAATCTGCCAAAAGTGAATAAAGAACCGAATAAAAGGTTGACTACTTATGTACATGGGATATTTCAGTTATTTATTTTTACTACATTACTACATTTACAAAAACATCTTTCACTTTGTCATGATGGGGTGTTGTGTGTAGAAATGTGATTATTAAATTAATATAATCCATTTTGGAATAAGGCTGTAACAACAAAATATGGAAAAAGTGGATTGAAAGGGGATTGAATACTTTCTGGATGCACCGTATATAAGATCGCCACCAGAAAGACCACAACACAAAGGACCAACAGGCCTGAAGGCCATGGCACTCACACAGAAGCAGCTCATGGGACTCAACACTAATGATGACAGACATCCTGGAAAACCGGTTCAGTCACAGACTGAAACAGGTCAGAGGCGGAGCCACATTCCACAGAATAAGCATCATTTCACAGAAATGAAAGTTAAAGTTGTTCCAGTGTGAGCAGAGCTGCAGACGTGTTTGTGGGACCGTGGAACAAACCTTAAACCGACTTCATCAGATCTGTTTACAGTCTCAGCAGAGTCTGTGACAAACAGCGGTGAGTAAAACTGAGCTGATTCACAGCTTCAACAGCACATTTCAACTGCAAATACACAGATAGAACTGTGCTCATTTACACCAACTCTGCTCAAATGGAACCTATCACTGAACCACATGGATAAAGGTCTGGACTTTGGGTCTACGTCTCTTCCTGCTTTTGTTTCCACTAACATTTTCTACAGTTACACTTCAATGAAACTTTAAACTTTAAACACTGCAGTAGAGTCATGTGACTGACCAGTCACACTTATCTGAAGACCATAAAGGACTTGAATGGGTCCCATTATAAATGATCACATGACGATAAACACTGATTCTATCATTAAATATTTCAGTGTTGTATCTGTTCTTTGGGTCCATAGATATGGCTGCTGCTGGTCGTGTCCAATCTGCAGACCAGTTCTTGTGTTCCCTCTGTGTGGACGTCTTCACTGATCCTGTCACAATACCATGTGGACACACCTTCTGCAACTCCTGCATCTCTAAACTCTGGAGGGTTCATGCTCCATGCCAGTGTCCCATGTGTAAAGAGGTTTTCAACAAAAAACCTCAGCTGAAGATCAACACAATCATCAAACAGATGGTGGCTCTGGTCAGACATGAAGCTCAACATGAACCAAACTTCTCCATCACAGACCAACAAGCTGCTAAACCAGGAGAGGTTCCCTGTGGCATCTGCTCTGGACCCAAACTGAAGGCCCTGAAGTCCTGCTTGGTGTGTCTGACCTCCTACTGTCAGACTCATCTGGAACCTCATCTGACAGTTCCAGGACTGAAAAGACATCAGCTGATCCACCCTGTGGAGAACCTGGAAGACAGGATGTGTAGGAAACACAACAAACCTCTGGAGCTGTTCTGTAAAACCGACCACACATGTATCTGTCAACACTGCACCTACTTAGACCATAAATGTCATGATGTTGTTCCTCTGCAAGAAGAATATGAAGGACAGAAGGCACAGCTGAAGAAGACAGAGGCTGAAATTCATCAGATGATCCAGGAGAGACGACTGAAGATCCAGGAGATCCAACGGTCAGTGGAGCTCAGTAAGAACGCTGCAGACAGAGAGACAGCAGAAGGTCTTGTGGTCTTCACGGCTCTGGTGGAGTCTGTTCAGAGAAGTCTGGAGCAGCTCAGAAATTCGATCCAAGAAAAGCAGAAGACCACTGAGAAACAGGCTGAAGACTTCATCAGAGAGCTGAAACAGGAGATCTGTGAGCTGGAGAAGAGAAGAACTGAGGTGGAGCAGCTCTCAGGCTCTGAAGACCACCTCCACTTTGTCCAGACGTTCACATGTGTAAAAGCTGTTCCATCCATGAAGACCTGGACGAAGGTCAGCGTCCGTCCACCTTCATATGAGGGGACAGTGGTGAGAGCTGTGTCTAAGCTGGAGGACAAACTTAGAGAAGACATGAAGAAGGTGTTTAAAGCTGCGCTAAAGAGAGTCCAACAGTATGAGGTGGATCTGACTCTGGATCCAGATACAGCACATCCTAAACTCATCCTGTCTGATGATGGAAAACAGGTTCATACTGGTGATAAAAAGAAGAACCTTAAAAAAATCCCACAGAGATTCTCTGATTGTTGTTGCATTTTAGCGAAGCAGAGTTTCTCTTCAGGCAGGTTTTACTTTGAGGTTTGGGTCAAAGGAAAAACTAAATGGGACTTAGGAGTGGCCAGAAGATCCATCAGCAGGAAAGGAGAGATCACAGTGAGTCCTCAGAACGGATACTGGACCATCAGTTTGATCAATGGAAACCAGTACTACGCTGCTGCTGCTGATACTGATGTCCTTCTGTCTGTGAAGTCTGGTCTTCAGAAGGTGGGGGTGTTTGTGGATTATGAGGAGGGTCTGGTCTCCTTTTATGACGTGGGTTCTTCAGTTCTCATCTACTCCTTCATTGGCTGCCGCTTCAATGATAAACTCCTCCCATTCTTCAGTCCATGTAACAATGATGGAGGTAAAAACTCTGCTCCTCTGATCATCACTCCTGTCAACACTGAGTAAGAAACCAGTGTTTTCCACAGCCCTTTCTATCCAAGACAGCCGCCTTAGCAAACTCACCCTACCGCCATGACTAAGCAATTTTCTGTGGGAAAAACTGGAAACTCTGATTGAACTCTCTGATTTACTGGACTCATTAAATTTAGTGACGATGTTAACTATTTGAATGTGTATTAATGTGGATCCAAATGCTCTTAAATACTAATGTTTGTGCTGATATTAATCCTGCTTTGACAGATTCTGATGCCTGTGATTGAATCCATTGACAATGATAGGATTTTAATGTTAACTTTTGTTCATGATGGGATTGATTTCTATACATTTAAATGTTACAAAAGTTCAGGAGAATTCAATATTCAGTGATAACAGTAATGTTTAAAGTAGAGTACTGGAGAAGAGAGTGTAGTGAGTTGCTGAACCTCAAGATTGAGGGGGAGCGATGCAGTTTTCAGCCCCTACATGACACTGTGGACCAGTTCTATATCCTTGCTAGCGTGCTGGAGGGGGCATGGGAATTTGCCTATACAGTCCACATTAAGAATGGGAAGATACATATCGATACACCGACACACATGCACAATCCCAGTGCACCGGTAGAGAAGCTGCGAGTGAATGAAAAGTTTGGAATGACATTGTGATGCATCGGTTATTGAATGTTTGTGTCGATAAAATTCAATCCATTCACTATAGAATATAGTTTTTACTTGGATTTAAAAGTGTTTCTCTTTATTTGGGTAAAGTTTTTCTTTTCTCACGTTGACATGCCCCTGATGCATGCTTCGCCCATGAATCCTGTCCATCTGTGTGTGAATGTGACAGACATAGAAGCAGGTGACCACATGTGGTTCATGAACGTGCCCTTTTTACTAGATCAGCTGTAAATAAATACATGACGTTACAAATGGATTGAAGGAGCAAGAAGTTGAGTTAGAAACATGTAGAGAACCCACTTTGGAACCAGAGTCTGAACTGTTCCACTGACTGTATGTGAGGCACGTGTTCTAGAACTGAACTAAAGACACTTGGACAAACAAAGGCTGTTATTGGACAAAGAAATAATCTGATCATTGAATTACACTGTATAATAATAATAATAATAATAATAAATCAGTTTTATATAGTGCTTTTCTTGAGACTCAAAGACGCTTTACAATAGGATCAAAACACTCGCACACGCACAAACACGCACACACAAAGAAAATGTGTGGGAAAGGTGGTCAGCGGGAGGGGACATATGTGTCATATGCAGTCTTGAACAGATGGGTTTTGAGATGGCATTTGAAGGTGGAGCGTGAGTCAGCATTTCGGATGGCCAGAGGGAGGGAGTTCCAAAGGGTGGGGGCAGCAATGGAGAAGGCTCGGTATTTGGTTGTGGTGGTGGGAGTGAGGAGGTTTGCATCGGCAGAGCGTAGTCGGCGGGTGGGAGAGTGGCGACAAAGGAGATCAGTCAGATAGGAGGGTGCAAGGTTGTTAAGAGCTTTGTAGGTAGTGAGAAGGATCTTGAAATGAATTCATTGTTTTATGGGAAGCCAGTGGAGTTGACGGAGGACGGGGGTGATGTGTTCTCTGGAGGGGGAACGGGTGAGCAGTCGGGCAGCAGAGTTTTGGACATATTGAAGTTTTTGAAGAGCAGTGGAAGGGAGGCCATAGAGAATGCTATTGCAGTAGTCCAGTCTGGAGTGCAGGGTCCATGTAGATGCCAAGGTTTCTGATGAGGGGGGAGGGGGTGACAGAGTGGCCATCGATGCAGAGTGAGAGGTCTTGGCAGGTGGGAAAGACGGATTTTAGACCAAAGACGATGATTTCAGTCTTTTTGCTGTTTAGTTTGAGGAAGTTGTGGTTCGTCCAGGTGAGGCAGCAAGTGAGGGTAGAGAGGATGTTGGGGGAGATGGGTTTGGTGGTGAGGTACAGCTGGGTGTCATTGGCATAACAGTGGAACTGAAGTCCATGGTGGCAGATGATGTGGCCAAGTGGATGCCAGAGGTAAGGGAGGAGTTGATGATGTCTGTGATGAGAGGGGCGAGGGGAGTGAAGCAGTCTTTGACAAGTTGAGATGGCATGGGGTCCAGAGGAGAGGTAGATGATTTCATGGTGCTGAGTATTTTGGAGAGGTCAGCGGAAGTTATGGGTGAGAAAACTGATAGCCGTTGGTTGGAGGATGAGAAGAGTGCAGGTTCAGGTGGTGGGGTAGTGGTAGTGGACGATGTAAGTTGGTTATAGATGGTTTCTATTTTTGAGTTGAAAAATGAAATGATTTGATCGCATTTTTTAGGGTTGAATGAGGATGAAATGTTGTCATGGGGTTTCAGTAGTTTGTTGATTGTGGTGAACAGAGAGCATGGGTTTGAGGAGCCAGAATGGATGGTGCAAGAGAAGTAGGTAGAACGGGCTTTGTTGATAGCTGCTTTAGGTTTCCATGTGGTGTTTATGAGCGAGGGAGTGTACTGTGAGGCCGGTTTTCCTGTAAAATCTTTCAAGTTGGCGGAGTTGTTTTTTGAGCTTATGGAGTTCTGGAGTAAACCAGGGTGCTGAGTGGGTAAAGGTGACTGTCTTGGTCTTCAGAGGTGCAACTGTGTCAAGGGAGGTAGCCAGAGTGCCGTTGTAGGTGTTGACGAGGTCCAAGGGGGTTGGGTTGTCGGGGGGGGAGGGGTGAGGCTGAAGAGTGTGTTTGATATGCTGGTGGAGAGAGAAATAGGGCAGATTGGTTTGAGATTGCGAAAAGTGATCTTGCGGTTTTGTCGGGGTATAGGGGTGGGAATGTCAGTGTCAAATGTGATGGCGAGGTGGTCAGATATTGCAAGATCAGTTTTGGAGATATTGTGGATATGGAGGCCGGAGGTGAAAACCAGGTCTAGGATGTGTCCATAGCGTTTTTGCAGTCTGGGGAGTCAATGTGAAGGTTGAAATTGCCAAGGAACAGAAGGGATGAAGAGATTGAGAAGAGTGTGGTGATAAATTCAGAGAGGTCAGATAGGAAGGATGGGTTGGGTTTGGGGGGTCGGTAAATGATGGCGGTGATGAGGGTTTTTTTGTCCAGATAGTTTGAAAGTTCAAATGATGGGGCAGAGGGGAGGGATAATGCATGGGGTTGGAGATCTTGATTGAATATGGCAGCAATGCCACCCCCTCTGCCCTCAGTGCGTGGACTGTCCAAATATGAATATCCTGTAGGTGTGGTCTGGTTTAGTGAAAAATAGTCCTGGGGTTTTTGCCATGTTTCATTTAAGCACAGTAGGTCCAGTTGGTTATCGGTGATGAATTCATTTAAGATTAGATTTTTATTACTGAGGGATCTTGGGTTGAGGAGGGCGATTTTTACCTGCTTTTGTTTTGGAATTGTGGGGGAGGTTGGGATTGACCGGAGATTGAAAAGGTTTACAGAGGATGTGTTCTGATGACGTCTGTTGTTGTGGTGATGCGACGAGGAAGTGGAGAATCCGGTTTGTAGCGTGCGTGTATGTATGTATATGTGTGTATGTATGTATATATATACATATATATATATATATATGTATATATACATACAGGGCTTGACATTGGCCATAGTCCGATCGTCCCGGATGAGCAGACTTGTCCAGAAGCTTGTCCAAATGGACATGTGATTTTTTTAGAGCTAGCTTTGCTGCATGTTTTGTAAAATAAATGAATTGTATACAATTTCTGTGGATAATCGAATCAAAAATCAAGACCTGCACAGGTTCAACCGTGGAGGAACCGTGGGTGACCCATGAATAATTATGACACAGGTGAAAAATGTTGTTGTGTCGGATGTCGGCTCGGCAGAACCAGAGCACAGGTCTAATCTGCGGTTTACAAAACGCCTACAAAAATAAATATTGTACTAATATAAAAGTCTATGTTGTAGTGAAATGTAAAAACCCTTTTCCAAGATAAAAAGTACAATCGAATATATATGCGGCGTAGCTGAGTGAGGGGAGGAGCACTCAGCTGGTCAACTAATCCCTTATATATATGTGTGTGTGTGTTATATAGTGTTCAGTTGGCTTAGCGGATAGAGTGTCAACTGGGAGAACACAAGGTTCCTTGTTCAAGTCCTGGAGAATGCCATTGTTATGCCCAACATCTGAAATTCTTTTATTTATGATTTAGTAGTGAGGCATGTGAGTTCCAGTTGTCTGATAGTTGTGTATGTCTATAACACATGGTCAGTTGTTTTACAGGCATATGTTTAAAATATTGACCTGATTTAAG
>JAPSES010015378.1:0-13770 GCA_029822895.1 Maxillicosta whitleyi
ACATGTAATTTTGTTTTCAAACTTGTTAATGTGTTTTGTGAAATGTAAAAGTGGTTTGCACTTCCCGGCCACCGTATGATCTGAAGAAAAGCTGCAGGTTGTTTTTAACTTTATTGTTGTTTTGATTCCAGATAAAATGGGAATAAAAACCACCGTCCAGGCCATCGTCGCAGCCAAACACAACATGACTTTACCGGAACCAGTGACGCACGACGACTTCCTCAAATGTGAGCGATTCAACCAAAATATACGCTTTAATGATCTATAATCTATCAAATATACGCTGTAATAATCTATCAAATATACGATTTAATAATCTATTTAGTCTTGGTCTCACAGTCCGTCTTTTTTCAACCTCCGTCAGACTCCGCCCACATCAGCTTTGACGGTGAGACGGCGCATAAATTCCTGCGTCTAACGGAGGAGAACCGGAAGGTGACCAACACCACGCCATGGCAGCATCCCTACGCCGACGTCCCAGAGCGCTTCGAGCACTGGCGGCAGGTCCTGGCGTCAGAGAGCTTCTACCTGGGACGCCATTACTTCGAGGCAGACATCAGCGGCGAGGGCACGTACGTGGGCGTGACCTACAAGAGCATTGACCGCAAAGGCAGCGAGAGCAACTGCTGCATCACAGGAAACAACTTCTCGTGGTGTCTGCAGTGGAACGGGCGCACCTTCTCGACATGGCACAGCGACGTGGAGACGCCACTCAGCGTGGAGAAGTTCACGCGCATCGGCGTCTACGTGGACTACACCCGCGGGCAGCTGGCCTTTTATGGCGTCGATGACGGCATGACGCTCATCCACCGCTACAATGCCGAGTTCCTGGAGCCGCTGTACCCGGCGTTCTGGCTCTCCAAGAAGGAGAACGTCGTGGTCCTGGTGGTACCCGGAGAGCCTCTGCGCCTCAAAAGCCCCTCCCCTCCCACCTCCCCAGCCAATGGAGCGCTGGTGTCCAAAACGGCGGAGTGAGGCGACAGCTGTTGGATATGAGTCGTATTTACCGGAGAAACAACAAAACAAACAAAACCATGACAAAGTAAAATTACAAACGAGTTCCAACCAAAACATTAGATCCTCAAATATCCTCGTATGTAGATGATATTTTATTATATAGACACAAACCACAGCTACCTAAAAAAAGTTCAGCTTAAATTTGACATTATTATTCGTTCAGCAGTGGTCTGGACCACAAACACATAAAGAGTCATTTACACACGGACTGGACTAAATGTAAAATACTGGAATGTTCTGGTGGAGATCCCAGGGTTTCATCCTGGTATTAACATGTGACCTGTGTCCAACGTGTCCTACAGAACTCATTTAGTCTGGACTGGGTTTTTGACAGAACCTGGACCTGCGTCCTTCAGTAGTCTTCCTCTTCATCACCTCGTCCCCCTGTCGGTTCTGCTCAGAGCGCCCCCTGGAGACCACTACCCCGTAAAAACCTCTACTGGAGCCGCATCCTTGTATAAGCTGCAGGGTTCTAAGTGAGAACAGTAGCAGCTTATGCAGCCTTCCCACTTTCTATGGAACCAGCTCCACTCCGTGCTGTCAGTTCCTTCCTGTCGTCTGCTCACAGTTCCTTAAACTCACTGGTTCCACTGGTTCTTGTGCTGCTGTTGGTTCCTTCCTGTCGTCTGCTCACAGTTCCTTAAACTTGCTCGTTGTGTGTTTTCTCTGAATGGTTCTGTCTTCCACCACAGACTGAATCTCTTGGACCATGGTGTTGTTTGGTTCTGTCATAATGTGGACTCATGTGCCGGTACATTTACTGTCTACTTCTGCATCTGTTTTGTAAAAAGGCGGGTCACAGTTTAGTATCGTTGGGAACCTCAGCGGAGGGATACCAAAAAACTAGTACCAGATTCCAGGTTCTTTTTCATAACGGAAACACAAAAAGGTCGAGTCGAGCCGGTACCATGTGGTGGAAACGCAGCATTATAGTCCGGAAAGTACGGTAACTGTGTAGACGTTGAAAAGTCCGACGTTACAGGAAACTCTGAAGTTTTCAAACGTGAGAAGGTTGTGTGTTCTCCGGATGCCACAGTGGTGCCGTCTCATTCCAGGTTTGAGAGTGTCTGGGGAACCTTTACAGTAAGACAAATGACAGAACCCTAGTGCGTTGGTAACAGCTGTGTTCTGATGAAAAGGAACCAGCTGACGTTTGGCTGAACCTTCTGGCAGAGGTACTGAGGTACTGATCTAGTACGATCCTCGTGTATTTGACCTTCACCTCAAACTGATCATTCACAGGATTATTATGAATAGACATGGACGTAGAAGCTGTTTTCTAGGGGGGGGGGGGGGGGTCAGCTGCTTTGGCAGATGCACACATCATCAGCTGACATCTGGACAACTTAGTGGCAGGTCATTAATGTAAATGGTGAACAACAACGGTCCAAATATGGACCCCTGTGGTACTCCCATGCTGTTGTGAGACGTTGGTATTTCTCCTCTTTTACATGTTGTCTTTCCTCCAGATATAAATGAAATCACTGAATGGCGTCTGCAGACAGTTTAAAACATTTTAACTTGGCCCAGAGGACACGGGTCGATATTGTCGAAGGTCCAAGGACACTGTCCCCACGACGTGTCCCTCGACCAACAGACCCTTGACCCTCCCACTGTCGCCGTCTGTCCATACCAGAGCGTTTAAACACTGTCATAAACATTGACTGTGATGCAGGGGGCGGGGCCTTGTGTCCTGGGTGGCGCCGTCCCAGTTTCTGATGCACTCACCACCTGTCAGAAGGTCTGGTGCACTGCAGCTGCTGAAGGAGGAGGTGGGCACATGGAAGACCACTCGTCCTAAAGCCGCTTGAGTCCGTTAAACGTCTAAAAACAAACACGGTTCTGGTTAAAACATCCTGATCTGATCCTGACGTGGTTTATGTTCAGAGTCTCAGTCCATTCTGCCCAGAAGGGAAACGGGACCAGGGACCCTGAGTTCCCAGGATCTGGGTCTGGACCTTTGGGAACAGATATGGACAAGATTTATCTCCTGAGGTTCAGCTCTTCCTGTCATTAATGTTTCCATCATGTGACTTTTATGGATCATATTTGAGGAGGTGGAAGAAAAAGTGTTTGGATTCAACAGAAAAAAAAGACATAAAATAAGTCAAATACATCAGTGTCCGTGTGCCGTACCGCAGATACCGTGACTTACGTTAGCGTGCTAACCAGCTAGCCGTTGGGACCTGTTCTGTTCTACCTCTGTAACACTAGAGGGAGTATCTGCTCCTGTTACCGCATTTACACAAGAATCCAAACCTGCAGAACCAGAATGGCCACTGGGTGGGGGGTCCAACTAATGTGTCCATGGGGGTCTCCACAGACCCCATGTTAAAATACCCAACATGTTTACAAATGGAAGCTCAGAAGTGTCCTGTTTACTGTCACTGTGTGGACAATCCAAGTGGTTCCAAACACAACTGTTTATGAAGCTTTAAAGGCCTAAACACCAGCAGTCACCAAAAACAACAACGTTTGAGTACATGAAAACGTCTGAAAACCATCTGGTGTGGACGATGTCATTATTGAAAACAGAGGTGGGAAATATTTGTATGGACGTGGATTTCGTGACACAGGATGAGATCATGAAAATATGGACTTATTTCAGTTTGTACGGTTCTGTCCGGAGCCGACAGTGAAGCGACAACGACAGATACTGGGCTGAAACTGGGCTGAAACTGGGCTGACACTGGGCTGAAACTGGGCTGAAACTGGGCTGAAACTGGGCTGACACTGGGCTGACACTGGGCTGAAACTGGGCTGACACTGGGCTGAAACTGGGCTGACACTGCTCCAGCTGCTGGGTTTTAGTGTGGCTTTAAAGGCTGTGGTTCGGTTCAAATAGACCCTTTGATAGCGTTCCGTGCGTGTTCTAAAAGTGCTCCATCAGGAGACTTCACACCCAGGTGTCACTCCCACAGTCGCCCCTCGACCACATCCAGGTGTAAAAGTCACAGGTGGACGTGGACGATCGGCTCAAAGCACAAACGTCAAACATGACAAATATTCACTGCATATTTCTGTTATTATTCATGTTAATAATAAGATCATATGTCTGTTTAAAAATAAGACTTTTTGTAGATGTTTTCTGTCTCATTAATGTTTTTTGATCAAACAAACACTTGGTAATGTGCAGTGAATGTTTTCTTAATCTTTTTAGGTTTTGCAGATCGTTTCACTTTTGCTAACGGAGCTGTTAGCTCGACAGCTAATGCTAACGTCAACATTACGTCTTTATTTGATCGAAAAAGGAATCTGTTTGAAAACTGGTGAAGCTGTGAGATAATTTATCAAATTCTGCTGTAAAGGGCTGTATTTTTGCACATGTAGAACTAACGGTGTTTAATCCTTCTGTGGTTGAACCGACAACATCTGATGGAAGTTTTCATCGAAATGTCTGGAAGAAACGCAGTGACGAGTTTAATAAAATAAACCCTCAGAGCTTTTCTGTCTTAAAATCATAACGTTTCTGTTACCTTATATTAAGCTGAATATTTGGTGCCATAATAAATTTGTTTACATCATCAAGTACGTTTTTTAAATTTGAATTGAAAGTTTATCCAGTTAAATTTAGTCCATGTCATATTGTCGTCTACATGCTGTTACTTTTTTACACTGAGTTTAAGATACTGTTACTGTTAATGCAAATAAATATTTGGATGTTAATGTTCAATGAAAAGCCTGTTGTCTGCTTCTGTTCAACCTGACACGTGGGGTAGGGCTAGTACACCTCGGGTGATTGACAACAGATACAGCCAATGGTGATGGAGCTGTCAATGCAGGACATGAGTTCACCTTGACCCCTCCCCTCACCCCTCCCGTCTAACCCTAACCCCTCCCCTAACCTCTAACCCATATCATAACTCTTGCAGTATATCATATATATGTGATTTTTAGATTTTAAACTACAAGCAGGAGCTGTGCTGTAGATTCTGTGTTTATTTGTATCATATTCTTAGTTTAGTTTAACGTAGATGTGTGTTTGATTGTAGATTTTTCTGAATGGAGTTTGGCTTTAACAAGATATTTATTTTTTCTATAAGCTATAATCCATCTGATGTTCTGGTTTGTTTTATTTGTTCTAGTCTAGTCTCATTAAAGTTGTTCTTAATGCCTTTTATTAGTGTAGTAGCTGAAGGAGAAAAGGTAATAAATAACACATGGTAAAAATGAGGCTGATGGGTTTGGTCTGAAGGAATGTTTTAGAATGTTTAGAGTGCCCTCTAGTGGACAGAGCACCAAACAACACTGGGGCTGCTGGTTTCAATCTGTGGACACATCCAATCAAATCTGAATGAGGGGGGCTTCAACCATCTGACTGAACAGCTCCTTCAATAATAAATATGATCCATGAGCCTGAAAAAATGACTTGAAATCACCACAAAGAGTTTTATCTTCATTTTGTCAACTATTGTGATCCACACAGACTGTTTTTAAAACTACTCTGATAAAAAAAAAAAAAAAAAAAAAATGAACCAGAAATATTTATGATCACTGACTGGAACTTTCACTCATTTCTGTCGTGTCTTTCTACTCATTTAGATAATTTTTGTGCATGTCAACAGAAGCTGAAGTCACATTTCCACTCACCTTCAGAGAGATGAATGTGCTGAAATAGAACAGGTTCTGCTTGGTGGAACTGGTTCTGCACGGCTTCACTGGAACCAAAGAAGCAGGAATCTGATGTATGTTTAAAGAATGTTTTAGGTCAGAGTTCAATTTAAGCAAAAGTATAACATCCATCCACCCATTAATTAATTAATTCATTCATTCATTCATTCGTGTATTTTGTGATGGTATGTTTCACTGCGGAACTTTCTCCCGTTGTTCCATTTTCAGTCGGAACTAAATGCGTGTTGCACCAGTGTTATACATGTTGGTTCCTAACATGTTCTGTAATGCGTTTGTTTTCAGTGGAGAATAACGGTGTTCTTCATCTTCAGAGGTATTTATGAAGCATCATTAAACGACCGAACCGAATTTAACACAAATAGACGTTTAATTCCGGTGAAAAGTCCCGGTTTTAGCCCGAAGCTAAAGCTAACGGTGACGAAGCTGTAGGTCACCGGTGTGTTTTTTTATTTAATAATTAGATAAACCTGCTAAAGTTACAGGTCTGTCACAGTTTAACACTCTGTTTACTTACCTTTAAAGGATTCTATAAAAATGTCCATTGATTTTAGAGGTTAGTTTACAATGATATGGGTTTTAACGTCTGTCCAGCAGCGATTTGGGCTTAGATTTGATATAAATTAAAGGTTAGTTTCGGTTTGTGACAAAGAAAAACCCGAAAAAGACGATGTAATTACAGGTGAAGAAGCTTCCACATTTGTTGTTGGATTCGGCTTGCACATAGTTTACCAAATACCCTGAATTTAAGTAAATATGTCCAGGGCAGCTCAGCACCAGCCGTGAAAGTGACGTTAATGTTTTTGTTTGTTTGTTTGTTTGTTTTTGTATTTTTGTTTTGTACTTGAGCCGAATTTAATAGTGACTGACAACAATTCTGTGTAAGTAATATGATTAACAAATAAAGGCAGGAAACCTGTTTACATGCATTAAAGGGGCCCTATGGTGCAAAAATCATTTTTTGAGTTAATGTTACTCCTGTTTGGGTCTCGTGTAGTCTGACTACAGACTGACCACCATTACAGACTGACCACCATGTGTTTACAGACTGACCACCATTACAGACTGACCACCATTACAGACTGACCACCATGTGTTTACAGACTGACCACCATGTGTTTACAGACTGACCAGCATGTGTTTACAGACTGACCATCATGTATTTACAGACTGACCATCATTTATTTACAGACTGACCACCATGTGTTTTCAGACTGACCATCATGTGTGTGTTGCGTTCGCAGACTGACCTTGGTCCTGTCATGCTACTTCCTCTGCTGGTCCGGCGTCCTCTCTGCTCGTCTGTCCCTTTGACCCGGTGCCTTCGGGCAGGGCTCTGCGGAGGCGTGAATGGGCGGAGCTCTTCGGCTGAACACCTCCTCCTGCGGCAGAGGTTTCCCCAGCGTTCCTACATCCAGAGCCGAGGCCGAAAGAGACAGAGCCGGACTCAGGAGGACGAGTGGAAAACCAGGAACAAGACGGTGCTGACGTACATCGCAGCGGCCGGCGTAGGGATGATCGGCCTATCGTACGCCGCCGTGCCACTCTACAGACTCTACTGCCAGGTGAAAACTCCAACGTGAACTGAAACACCAGGATCTGATCAGAAACAACCTTTCACCTGCCGTTCGTTCTACTGGTCCATATTCTGATGGTTCTAACATGTAACTGGTTCCACATATCAGTCTAATTCCTATTGGTCACTGATAGAACTCATGTCTGGACTGTGATTGGATGAGTTCAGTTCTCCTCCAGGGAAAGTCCCGCCCACTTCTATAGTTAGATTGATGTGCATCCAGAACCACAGGACAGAACGTAGAACAGAACCTGACGGACAGGGACACTGGGGCTGTTTTTATTGTGCCTTTACGTTGGTGACTAATTTGCCCTTCTTTCCGTCTGCCAGGCGTCAGGGCTCGGTGGGACGGCGGTGGCTGGACACGATGCCGATCAGGTGGAGACAATGACGCCGGTGAAGGACCGCGTCATTAAAATCACGTTCAACGCAGACACCCACTCCAGCATGCAGTGGAACTTCAGACCACAACAGACGGAGATCTATGTAAGACCTGATCCACGTTCACTGAACCGGGTCATAACAGGCTCAGAACCAAGAAAACCAAGAACAGAGAAAAGTGTTATTTACAGTCAGAGCATGAAAAATGTTTTACAAATTTAGAGATAGAACATTTAAAATCGTAGTCATGGATAAAAAAAAAATCAATGTTGAAAAAATTCAGTAAAAATCATCTGAGTCATTTTACAAAAATAATAATTTAACCCAAACGAACCAATGCAATGACATGTATCCCATAATATAAACTATATTCTGTCTTTAGTCGTTATTGTTTTTATCCCAGACCCTGATGATATAAACACTGGTTCTGCTGTGTGTGTTTTTCAGGTGGTTCCAGGTGAGACGGCCTTGGCCTTCTACAGAGCCAAAAACCCCACAGACAAAGCCATCATCGGCATCTCCACCTACAACGTGGTCCCGTTCGAAGCGGGGCAGTACTTCAACAAGATCCAGGTAACGCACAGGACCAGGTCTGAAACAGTTTCAGACCCAGGACCAGGTCTAGGGTTGAGATCCACTGACCCAGGGTTCAGTATCGGTTCAAAACAGGATCCAGAACCAATGAATCAGAATCCAGTTCAGTTTATTCTACTGAAAGACTAACTACGACTACATTTAGTCACTGTTTTGACTCCGCCTCCTCTCCATATTAACAGAAGGTTGCTGTAGCAAGAACACAGAGAAACAAAAGTGACTTTTATGTTCTGAAACACATATAAACACACCCACAAATTCACAAAACCTCTATGGGAATGAAAAATAGAAGAGCAGATTAATATGGAGTAACTTCATTTTAATATGAATCCAAAGGTCGACGCCCACAAATGACCTGAATAAATCCACCACCACTCACCGAGTAAAGTATCATATAAAGCACCTAGTTTCTACATGTCTGTAATATGGAAACATCAAGTTTTCATCTTCAAAGTCAAACTCAGTCAAAATACCACTGTCTTATAATGTTTACATCAGCTGATAGTTTACATTATAGCTCTGTTAGCTTAACTCTGTTAGCTTAGCTCTGTTTTTGGACTGGAAACAGCCTCTAATCACCTGTGTTTTTTCTGTTGGTTTGTGTCTAAAACTGAACTAAACGTCTGTTTGGATCCAACAAACAGGATCAGAACTGACACAGTTTAGTCTGAACCGAGGAACAACTACCAGAAACTTAGCAAAGATAAGAACATCCCATAATATCTATATATAAGCCTATCCACAGATGCAGTGTGTGTATTTGAATCAGATGGTGGATGTTTTTGTGAAATGAGGAACAAAAAAGAAGAACATGAACACACAATGAACCAGACAAACTCAAACACATGGAAAACAAGCCTCCAATAAAGATGTAAATGTAATCCAGTCCGTCTGAACAGAGGAACGTGTAAATGAAGCAGGTACAACAGAACACAGGTGTGTTCTAAGGAACGGACTCAGACGGACTGGACTTTATTCATTTATCTGTGAAGGAGGAAAAGCCTGACTCTTGGTTGTGTGTCTTCAGTGTTTCTGCTTCGAGGAGCAGCGTCTGAATCCTCACGAGGAGGTCGACATGCCCGTGTTCTTCTACATCGACCCGGAGTTCGATGTGGACCCCAGGATGGCCCGAGTGGACACCATCACTCTGTCCTACACCTTCTTTGAGGCCAAAGAGGGTCAGAAACTGCCTGTGCCTGGATACAGCTACCACTGACACGGACCCCACCCACAGCAGGACCCACCCACAGCAGGCCCCACCCACTACGGGACCCACCCACAGCAGGCCCCACCCACTACAGACCCACCCACAGCAGGCCCCACCCACTACAGACCCACCCACAGCAGAACACCTCAAACAGGAAAGGACAGAAGACATGACGGTGGCGCCTGGTCCAGTCGGGGAACAGACACAGCATTTCAAGATCGGAACTGATTCATAAGAAAAACCATCATTGTACAACTTGAATCTTTAAGTTTTTACAAAGAAAACTGATCAGCCATAAAAGTCATTTCCAGCGCTAGTTTGACCATGGCTGTATGAACGTGTTTGGCGTCTGAGCAGGTGTGTTTGTGTGTGTTTGTGTGTGTTTATGTGACTCGGACCCATTCACTGATGTTTTACTTACATTAAGGGAAAGACTGAAAATCACTGTATTGATCCTTAAAACCTCAATCAGGTTCCATGAACTCATCACTTCATTGATTTTTACTTGAAAACTGACTTGGTTTGACTTTTTCTTTATTGCACTTAGAAGTTTTTTCTCCATCAGACGTTAAAGGATCAACCGATAAAATGTATATTAACAAGAAGATGATTTAATAAATTACATGAGCAGTTGTGAAATATATAAAAACTGTTGTCATGCCTATTTTTGATTTAACCCTTAAAGACACAAACGTCCACCTTTAATCTAAACGGTCTACTGATCTAAACTGTTTAACACCTGCTGATCCACTAATTCTATTAATAATGACAATAATTGGTGTTCAATACAGTTTTCATCTTTTCATGGTCATCAGATATGACCATATTTGGACTTTCAGAGGCTCCATAGTTACCATGGAAACATGGATCAATACCAGTGGACGGGCATGCCTCTCTTTTGGATTATATATATGTTAAATAGTAAATAAAATTAACAAAAATTTAAAATATGCTAAAAAATTTAAATGAAGTTAAAATAAGAATAAATGAGTATGAACAAAACCAGTCAAAGTAGTAAATAAAATAAACAAAGCGAACTCAAAAAAAGTAAAAGTAATAAACAACAAGAACAAACTGAATGAAAAATAAATCTACTTTGATAAATGAATGACCTGTTCAGTGAATGATAGTTTGTGACATCTGTCTTTTTTTGGATAGAACATCTTTAGAAATTTACTCAGAGCTTTAATGAACATCTACATGATCATTGAATTTAATATAGAAAAATGTGGGATTTACATTGAAACATACAAAATAGAGAGGATGATGTTAGAATAAATGGTGTTAGTTAAGGTGAAATAATGGTGAAAATTAAGACTGAAGGGAAATATAAATTAATTTTCATTCGATTGAAGTTGTTTTGTGATGTTTGTGACGGACAGCAGGGGGCAGCAGAGGCCAAGTGTCCCACAGACACCCCCCCCCCATGAGATATTTGTTGTTGTTGTTGTGTAACAACTCTTAAGTTGTCCAGAGCAGGTTCTAGTTGATTATTAATTCCAATTGATTTAATCCATTTCCATTGTAGAGACATTTATGACTAAATATAGAAAAGAAAAGACTCATTATTTGTTTTATTACTAAACTGTATTAATGTAGTTAAGTCAGACAACAAAAATACTTAGCGACAAATTATCAACACTTTAATGGAAATCATTTTTATTCACTGCTGAATTTCTTTCTTTCTTTCTTTGTTTTTTTTTTTTTTAAATATGAGCTCTTTGGCATTTTTATTATAACAAGAAACAAGATGAAAATGACATAAGAATTAAAACTTTATGAGAAACACACAACATGCAGAATATTTAACATACCAAAAGGTGGAAGATGAAAAACTATGAAAATTATTTTTAAAAAAAATCTTCACAACCTAAGAACATTTTTTTTTTAAATAACTGAACAAAAATAAACGTTAAATTATACGTGTGGCGCTGTAATTCTGCACATTACATTCCAGCCTCTATTTTTGTTTTAATTTTTTATAAGTAAAACATAAATCCTAGATATTAAACTAAAATAAATGTTCAATCATTTCTCGTCTTTCACTTTAGGTTCAGGCTGAAAGTTGACGTCACACAGCCTACCAGTTGACGGACGTCTCAAATGTCCAATCGTGATGTGAGGCTGCCCTAGCAACCGGATGAATGGACCAATCAGAGGCCGGTACACAGGTCCGTTCTTCCCCTCCGCTCCTCCGGATCCATCCACGGTTCCGCGTGCCGCCCGGCCCCTCCTCCGACAGAGCAGGGAGGCGGGAAGAGGGAGGAGGTCCGTACGCACGCCCCCCTCCTCCCCAGTCCTCAGTTCAGACCCAGAACCAGGACGGAACCGCAACAGGAAGATCCGGACCCGGGCTGTCCGGTGCGCGCTCATGTCAGGAGGCGCGCGCTGTGTTTGGACGTAGACGCGTTCTCGTTTCAGAGTCGTGGACACTTGTGGATCAGCTGAACCAGAACCGGGTCACGCAGGGCCAGGAGTCCGGGTTGGAACTCATGATGGGACGCGGCCGCTTCCGTCCAGGATGAGCCACCGCAGTCCCGCCAAGGCCTACGACTTCCTGCTCAAGTTCCTTCTGGTGGGAGACAGTGATGTGGGCAAAGGGGAGATCCTGTCCAGCCTCCAGGACGGAGCCAGCGAGTCCCCCTACGGCTACAACATGGGTGAGTGGACCGGAACCAGGACCAGGACTGCAGCTGCAGACCGGGTCCTGGGGCAGAGCAGAACTACTGGACCCTCACACAGACCTGGGTCCGGGTCCTCAGATGGTCCACTTTGACCTCAGTCCAATGAGTCCAGTCAGTTTTCAACACATTTATTATCTCACGTTTTTACGTCATACGAGTCTGTTTACGTTTTTTACATCATTTCCATCATGTTGAAGTTTTTGTTTTCATCTTTTGTCTCGTGTCTTTTACATCATTTTGTATCATTTCAATGTATTGCAATTTAAAAAAAAAAAAAGTTTTGCATCCTTTTCCTCATGTATCTTTAGTTTAATTTTGCTTCATTGTCATGTTATTTTTAATTTTGGGGTCTTCAGTGTAATTTTACGTTTTTTTTGTCTTATTATGTCTTTTATATCATTTGCATTTTCACAATGTAGCATCTTAGTTTATTTTACATCTTTAGAATCCTGCGTATTTTACGACATGTTATTTTCATCTTATTTTATGTTTTACATAATTTTGCATCGTTTCATCTTATTGTGGTTTTTTTTACATTGTTTTGCATCATTTTCATCTCGAGTTTTGCGTCATTTGCATTGTTTTCGTCTTGTTGCATCTTTTATGTAGCTAATTTTGTGTTTTCATCAAATTGAATTTTTTTCATTGTTTTGAGTTATTTTCATTTCATTGCTTCTTTTGTGTCATTATCCTGTGTTTCCATAATTTTGTAATGTTTTCATGCAAGTTCTTTTTTTGTTAAACTTCTATTCTAATTATTATTATTGTTACTATTATTACTATTGTATTATTATTATTGCTATTATTCTACTTCTTTAGGTTTTACAACAACTTTACAAAAAGCAAACAAAAAACAAAAATGATACAAGAGTTGTGTATTATGTTTAATTGCATTTGCATTTTTTGTTACATTGTTTACATTTTCATTTTATTGCGTCTTTTTCATCATTTTTACATTTTTTGCGTCGTCATTGTGGTTCCACTGTGGAACACCAGCTGATGTTGGGTTGAGTGATGTCGTGGGTCAGTTTCCGGTCCAGGTTCGTTCTGACGTCATGGGTTGGTTTCCGGTCCAGGTTCGTTCTGACGTCGTGGGTCGGTTTCCGGTCCAGGTTCGTTCTGACGTCGTTGGTCGGTTTCCGGTCCAGGTTCGTTCTGACGTCGTTGGTCGGTTTCCGGTCCAGGTTTCTTCTGATTGGAGTGTTTCTGTTCTCTCTCTGTTAGTCCTGAGTGGAGCTGGATTTGTCGGAGCAGGTTCAGCGTTGGCGTTGAATAAAACCTAAAGGCTGTGGATGTCGACGTCCAAAACGAGTTGGAACTTGAATCGTAGTCGTGGGAAAATAACTCAGATGTGTTTGAGACGGAAACTTCAGCTCCAACTGGAACGAATGTACAACGGGTCGACTCTTTAAATATGTGGAAAGTGATTTTGCTGTGAATCGTTACCGTTAAACACGAGTGTCTGGACTTTACCTTTTACTTTATATTCATCATAAACAGGTGTTAATTGACATTTTAATTTAAGCTTAATTATCCAGTATTCCCAACATAGTTTTAGGCAGAAATCAAGAGTTTTTGGTGGTGGACCAGTGGAGCGGGGGTTGGGGGTGGGATGTATCAAATTCAGGCCAATCAGAGGTCTCCTTTCAAATGTTACAAGGACTGACCAATGGGGGGGGGGG